>VWZU01012789.1:2106141-2174124 GCA_013397095.1 Sterrhoptilus dennistouni
AAAAAAAAAAAAAAAAAAAAAAAAAGGAAAGGGCAGCGCCCTACCCAGGGAAAACCCTCATTATATAAAATACAAAGTTCATGTTCAAGCTCAAGGGTGGGCAAAGCCTGACCTAAGCAGCAGAGCCTTCTGGCTCTGTCTTCAGGTGCTGCTGGCTTTTGGGATCCAGGATAACAAAAATGGTTTTTGTCAGCCAGACAACTTAGAAGAACTTTATGTGTTAATCAACAATTTCCTTTGCACTGATGGGATGTAATTCTCCACAGACACTTCAAAAATGTATGGAGCAAGGTTTCAGGGAGGCAATGCCGAGTGCAGGGGACACCTGGAAGTGCCCAACTCATAGCAGGTGCCTATCCCACTTAAGAAATAAGAGTTATCTTATTCCCGGTTGCTTGTTACTTCATTTTGTTCCAAACTGAGATATACAGTGAAAAGAATCAGAAAAAAACCCACTGAATCAGTTGTGATGAACTTCTAATCTGGGTTTCAGGGACAGGCTGGGGATTAAGGAATTTGGGTTAAATCATACCTCTGCCATAAATTCCTTTACAGTGTTGCTTGGTGTGGCTGTTCTTGGATATTCTAGTTGCTCATTCACCATGTGGAGCTCATGGCTGTTTCACAGCTAGCCTTATAGCAAACTGAGATTAGATTTATCACATAGATTAAGGTGCTTGGAGACTTTTGCTTAGTTATGCTGAAAAGTCCAAATTTATATTGTGTTGAAGAATTCTGTTCAAAAAACCGATATGCAACAAGTGATTCGTGGTATATCTTAATGGCATTGTAGTTAATCTAAGTATAGTTTAAAACTAATTTTCTTTGTGGTTTCTTGCCACTTGTGCTTAGAATTCCAGCAAAAATCCAGAACTGCAGAGGTGTGTTAATATGCTCTCCCATTGCAGCTCAAGTTAAATATTTATTCTCTCTTTGTGATTTTTACCTAACTAAGAGCTCCATAAAGCAGATATCTGTGCAAACTCTGCAGGAAAAATGATTGTTTGTTCATTTCAGGTAATTTTGGGTGTTCGCAAATTCATCATTCAACTAGACATGAGTTATGTTTGCCATAAGAGCAGTGAAGATTCAAAATGTGTTCAAATTTACCGGTTATAGGTAAATGTGGAAGAAATTAAAGATGTGGTTAATACTTGTTGTCTTACAGCCCCCCAGTTTTTCTCTTAAAGCAAATATTTCTCACACTCCTACAGCATTTCTGTAGGAATTCTGTATTTTATCTTGGAATATCTGCGTAGCCTAAAAGTGATACGACAGATAATCTCATTTAGGTGAGTGAAACAAACTCAGGTTTTCCCAAATACTTGAGTTATAGTGAAGCCAAAAGAAGACCTCTGTGGAAAAAACTAGTAAGTATTGAAAACCGTTTTGTAGTAATTTTGGGGGGTAGCTTTTGAAAGTCTACATGATACCATATCCTAGTTGTTTAAGAACCTTATGATGGGTCTGTTCACACTAGTCATTAAACTTCCAGTCTGACACTGGGGTTTAGAATTACCCCAAAGCTAAATGAAATCTAAATTTCTTCAGATTGTTTCATTAAATGAATTCAATCATCCCAAGGGTGCCTGTTTCAGGACATAAAGCAAAACACAGGAGTACTTTGAAAGTGAATTTACAGCAAGCTGAGATGTATGGTGACATATCTCCTCATGTCAAACCCTGATTATGGAAGAGCCATTTGTTCTTATGTCCTTCCTCAAAGCCATATGCACTTTCAAAAACCAGGTTCTTAAGTATTTATGTTGAATAAGCCCTGTAACTTTGAAGACAAGACCATTCCAAGGATTGCTGTCCATAGGGGTATGCAGCCAGAATTTCTCCTCCATTGTGAGTGAGAAGGAAGGCCAAGACATGACCCTTCTGTCTTAGTACAGCAGTTGTGTCAGTAAAAAAGGCTGTACTCCCTGTGTTGACTTTAGAGAAGCAGTGTTCTGATTTGTACCCCACTCTGTGCAGTGCTGCCTGAGCCATGAGTGATACTGGAAGATTCATGGTAAGTTCTGGAAGGATGTCTTGGAAGGGGTCTGACCCTGCATGATGCAGAAAAACCTGTGGCCTTGAGTTTTACATTGTTGGGATGCATTAATGATGCCTTTTTCTCCTTAAGGACCTCTTTCCACATTCACCCAGCTCATTCTAACAAGTGCAGATGAAACTATTCGAATGGGTCTATGTTCATACGTGCTCAGATTTCTGTGAGGAGTTGGAATTTGTCCTTGGAGCATTTAATCCTTAGTCTGTTTCAAAGGTGGGAGTTCAGTGTGGTAGTGTCTCAGAAGGTGTGTGAACTGTGAATCAGGAAATGACATTTTTAAAATAAGAGAAGCTTCCATTTTCTCCTCTCTCTCTCTCCATCTTTGATAGGTTATCTTTCAGTTGTAATGGAAGGACTGTGTGCGCTACAACTGATGTGGAGTATTTGTGGAAACAAAGCTTTCTGTGGCAATCAGGAATGATACTCTACCGTAATCTGTTTATTCACAATTGTGTTTTAAAGCTTTCCATCAAAATGCTGAAAGGATGCATGACGTGACTACCACCTTCTAAGGTGACTTCTACCTTCTAAGGTAAGCAGTCAGACCTTCTAGGCTCATAAGATTAATTCTTAAGTAAAATTACAAAATATGAGGATCTGCCACTTGATTCCAAGGCAGCTGCTGCAATTACATTTCCCAAGAGCTATTACACTTCCTTGTCACCTTACTGTAATTTCAATCCTTCACCAGCATGGAACATCATCAATGTAATCAGGGCTTTGTCATGAGTAGGAGGAACCATGTGGTAAATGCATTGTGTCTGAATAATGAAGAAGGTGGAGTGAAACACACTTGTTTCCTGTGTCCCACACTGCCCTAGAGTGCTATGAACAAGCCAGCTGAGGTTTTAAAAAATTCTTACGGAATTTTTGCAATTAATAGTAATGGGATAGGATTTCCATTTTTTAAAATAGCTTCTACAATCTCAACAACAGGATTCATTTTGTTGGGTAAAAAAATTTTAACTCTTCTCTCTTCTCTCTTCTCTCTTCTCTCTTCTCTTCTCTTCTCTTCTCTTCTCTTCTCTTCTCTTCTCTTCTCTTCTCTTCTCTTCTCTTCTCTTCTCTTCTCTTCTCTTCTCTTCTCTTCTCTTCTCTCACTCTTTTCTCTTCTTCTTTCCCTTTCCCTTCTCTTTCTCTCTCTCCCTCTATCTCATACTCTGTTGTTTTAGGTTTTTTTTTCCAGTAACTAGCAAAATAAATGTTAAAATAGAAATGGGAATCAACAAATGGAAAAAGCTGCTGACAAAACATACATAACAGTTGTGGTGTAAACACCCTGCTCAAAAGAACAGATTTTCCATAATATCTGTCAGTTTGCAAGAAGGAAAAAAATAATGCTTCACAGAGCAGTATAAATAAATAACAGTGTGATGTGTAACTAATATTTTCTAATTTTCATAGGAGCCACCATCTTGGCAATATTGTGTTGCCTAGGAACTAACAAAAACATGTCTTTTTTTGTTTTGTTTTTAATGGTTCCTTTGTGCCCTGATATTTTTCCAAGTTGGCAGCTGCAAGGAAAAACAATGTGATTTGGTTAGATTCAGCCCCTCTCTCTCTCAAGTCTGGAACAGAACAGATAAGAACTTGTGTGTCAGAATACAAAGTTTACTCAGCACGAGTCAAAAGCTTTTGATGTTTGCTATCCAATCTGGCCCGGCATCTTTGAAGTTCGGTTAGTCATACTACAGCCCCATCCGTAAGAAATAGCCACTTTCCCTGTGTTAGTTAAAACACTTGATGGATAGGAGCAGCCACAGCAAAAGCAGCAGGATATTTTTTTTCACAGCTGATCTGGGTATTTTTACTTCTGTTGATCCAAAAGAGTGAAAATATTCAACCAAATATAAGGAAGGAAATGGAAAGAAAATTCTACATTGTAATTTTCTACCCTGTCTTCTGTATGTTGTTCATCAATTAAATGTAGCACACAATTTAGTCATTCTAAAGGCTCTAAAATATTCATCTGAATCTTCTTTGCATTACTGGCTTTGAAGATAGATACTGGTCTCATTTGTTAAAAAGAATAAAACTTCTTAAATGCCTTAACCAACAGCCTTAACCAACATCAACAACAACCCTTCTGACACAGAAAATGTATTTCCATTCCCATGTTTTCTTTTGGTCAAAAAGTCAAGTTAATAGCTGATATAAATCAGCAGAGTGCCTTTCCAGTTGATGGACCTCTACTGATTTACACTGGCATGGATGTGGCTGAGGAAGGCTGAGATGAAGGAAGCTGCCCCCAGTAACCCATCACAGAGCGGGAAGTGGAGCCCAGCCCTGAAACCCTGTCATGTGTTTCAACTACAAATTCATAATTAAAGCAGGAAAAGCAATATGGTTTGTGGTGTACCTCTTATCAGGGTCTTTTGAACTATACAGTGAATTATTTAATTGGCGTGGATAAATTCTTTTCACTTGAACAAAATCCAGTTGCGCTGTTAAATATTACGGATGTCAAATATTAAAATGATTTTCCTGTGCTGCTAGTTGTGTTCTTTGAAGGAACACCATCTTTGTTCTAGGAAATAAAACCATGCAATCAGTATACAACTAGTGAAGCCTCACATTCTCTACCTTTTACTGAGTAAGCCTTATACAACAAAGGAGGAATTCTCCTCTTTCATCCTTCGTGGGTTCTCAAGGAGACCAGTGTTTGTGATTTTTTGAGGCTATTCTAAAGGGTTGGTTAGTCTACATTCAGTAGCCAGGTAAAAACCTGTACAGACAGAAGGAGTATCACCACATTTAATTGGAAATCTGCAGTCTCAACAAATTGTAACAAATCCAACTTCTATTTTTATTGTAAATATGCCCTGAGTTAGCTTTGGGAAAGATGAAAGTCTGGTACAAAGGATACAATTGAGTTAGAAAGAAAAATGCTGCACAATGGATAGAACTTTTATTTTTCAAGCTTCCCTTCTTTGAAAACCTGTCAGGTAACCATTGAGGATTTTTAAATTAACATCTGGGTATTTAGTGTATGATATTGAAATTCTTTCTTTTCTCTCTTCTCCTTCTTTTGTTACCTTCTTAGCTCTATTTCAAGCTTTGCCTCTTACCACCAATCTGTTGACCTTTACCATTAGAAGGATATGAAATCTGGGTACCAGTTCTTACCATGATAGAAATTACAGACAGATTGACACATGCTCACTCCATCCAGTAAAGGAAGGACTGAACAACACTATGCACTGCCCCAGAGATAGATATTTTGCCTTACTAAAACATGTAGAAGCTGCTCACAATGTGGCAGAGTGTTTGAAAGAATTTGTCTAGTCCTGAGTTGCTCCGTCTGGCCTGGAATGTACTTGAACTTTACCCTTTTTTAACCTTGTAGTTAGAAAAAAATAACCTAAAGGAAAGTTTATACTAACACACAGGCATTGTGATTTTTGCTATTTCCACAGTTAAAAAGAGAGACATTAATGTGTCCTCAATAAAGTACTAGGTTAGTGCCAAGTCTCCTTTTTCTCTAAGAAGGAAATGAGGGTTAACACAGATGTAGTGGACTGTGCTACTGATTTTAAGACCTCAAGCCTTTCTACAGAAGGGCACATCTCCTGCCAGAGACATAATTTGGTCTACATGACCAGAAATACAGATATTACTCATTTCACGGCAGGCAGAAGTGAGAAAAAGTTAGGACAGAAATTAGGGATGAAAAAGTGTTTGTCCTTAACCTGTTGCAGACCCTAGTCGGTTGTCCCCTGTCAAGCCCATGGGAGGAGGTGAGGAAATGGATGTGCAGATACACCTCCAGTTGGTTCACAAGTTGCAGTTGTAAAGTCCTGGGTCCCACTGAATTCCCTGTTCTCCAGAGGCTTAATGCAGGTGGCTTTACCACTCAGGGAGAGGGAGGGTTTCCTTGTGAGAGATCCTGTAAGAAAGGACAAATGCACACACAGATACACAAATATTTCTTTAGAAATGTGTTAATTAATGCAATGTCTTTAAATGCAACAGGGTAGTCTTGCTGACAACTGATATGTCTCTGCGCACACATGTTCTGTGCCCTGATCAGAGTGAGAAGAGATAGGTCATGGGATGCTGGGCTTTTTTTCTTTTTTACTCCCTAGTGGATAATACCCATCTCCCAGGGTAATACTAATAACAAACTTTTCCTCCTACACAAATGCCTGAAAGGTGGTTCTTGAGATATAGTCCAGCAAGGGAAAGTCAGCATAGCTCCACAAAGCTGATTTACTGCAGTCTTTGTTTTGATCCAATAGATCTGGTCTGTAAAATGAACCTTTGCCCAACAGAGGATGTGATTTTTACATTGAAAACACTATGTAATCCTAGAAAGATAAACTGCTGGGAGTTTTTATTTCATGTGCAACGTTGCTCTTTTATGTTGTTTGAAGAGTGGAAGGAAATCTCAGGATTTATTCGGCGTAATTGTGAACGAGATCTGTGGACTTTAATTTCCCATACATGTGCAAACTCTGAAATTAGGCATAAAATCTTGTTGTGTTCATAATAATCCACTTCACTGCAATATGGTTGCAGGCACTGTACAACACTGTTTTTCCACATCTATCTACAGTGAAAGTATCTATGTTTGGACTGTGGAATAGGAAGCTCTATGATAAATCTGCATTTGTCTCTATATTCTGAGCTGTACAGCAACTGCTGCTGGTGGGTTGCAGCAATGAAGCTCACAAGCAGGTTGTTTGGTTAGAGGACAGGCAGAGCTCACTGCATGAGAGCAGCTCTCCTTTCTGGCGCAGGCTTACCCATGGCATTTGTGATTTGAAGGTAATACTCTGTATAGCGTTCTTTTATTTCCCACATCTCCTTCCAAAGAGAGGAAACTCGTAGGCTGATGTTTTGACAGTAAAGCAAATGTCGATTGCTCTTTTATAAATTCTGACAAGCTACTGTATGTAACGTTTATTTAGTGCTCTGTGTGTGTTGCCAGCAACACTAGCTAAATTTCTTCAGCAAAAATAAAAGGGTTCAATCAATCATATGATCTGGGCAACCTGTATTTATATCTCCAGTGTGTCATAACCTAGTGTTGCTTGTCATTTCTTAACTGATCTACAAATATTACAAAAGCAATTTTCTGTCAGACTAAGGCTTGATCACAGTTGACCTCAAATGTCTAAGCGTACCCACTGGAGAACCTCCAAAGCCCCATGGATATTTATGGGTCTTGTTCTCTCTCTACTGTACCCATTGCTATCAAAGAAAACCTACCTGATGTTTTCCATTCAGATTCCTTCCACCTTCATACACCTTCCCATTACTTACTTTTTTACCACTTTCTAAATGCTCTAGAGACAAAAATAATGATATCTTTCTGTCTTCAGCTGGATGGTGTGTGAGCTTGTTGTGAGACACCCACTTTTCTTATGGTGCTCTCATTCCCTCTTCTCTCTCTTACTAGTTAGGTCTTTGTTATTACAAAATGTATCTCTTTTTTTGTTGTTTGGAAAGTGTACAATGAAAACAGAATGCCAGCTGCATCTTTGCTGAAAGAGCAGCCTTAGTTAGCACAGTAGCTTCGGAGCACACTGGGAAACTGTTGATGCTGCAACCTCTATGACTGTGAGAATATTGCTCTGTGAGTTGTTTTTTATCAGGAACTCATAGCTGTTGGCTGAGTGTCTGTGGATTTTTCTGGATTCAAATTTATCCTCCCCCTGCTTTTCTCCCCAGTACCAGATTTATCTTTGAAATGTACTCACAGATGGTATAAATCATTTCTAAATGTCCCCGGTACAATGCAGTTTCTTAAGAATTCCTCTTCCCTTGTTTTGCAAATGTTTTTTTGGTTTTTTTTTTTCTTTGGCATATTGAAGTGACCTTGGTGTGTCTTACAACACTCAATATTGGGAGGCTTTATAAAACTCATATCTCAGAAGTGTCTGACATTACATTACAAGAGGATCTGTAAACCTCCGTGAGATGACGAATGTCTTTTTTAAACAACAGACCAAGACTTCATTTAAATTAGTAACACGGAGATTAGAGGAGCTCTTGCAGGCTGTGCTGCAGCCATGCCAGGACTCTAGGAATATCAGTCACATGAAAGCTGTTAAGTTTGAGATGGAAATAAATCAAGGAGCCTGTAAAAACTGTCAGCAGGTCAGGGAAGTTTATGAACTCTTGCTGTATCTAATCATAAATCATAAGAATAAGCTAAAACTGAGAAGAAAAATGTCCTCTTTTGTAATCTAATGCTGTCTGTTAAGGCAATAAAACTCAAATGAAATGCATGCATTGCAATTTTTCGTTGATACTTTACATTATTACCAAAGTGAAGGAAGAGTTTCAAAGTTATAAAAGTGAGACAAATGAGAGGTGGACTTGTACGGGTTGGTGTTTCCAGGCCTTCGTCTCTTTTGCCTTCCAGAAACAAAGAGCACTCATCCAGCAAAACTCTTAGGTGTGTTTTACTGCAGACACTCAGGCAGACTTAATAAGGACAGTGGCACAGATTCACATGCTCAAAGTAACGTGGAAACAAGCTTTCCTTTGGACTGGAGCTTAAAGGGTCGGTGCAGTTTTCAGCATTCCACTGCTGTGCAGCAGGTAAAGGGTCAGGTCTGGAGTCTGTGTGGGGCTTCAGCCTTAGGAATGGAGTAAAAAACAGAACTGTGAGTGTTTGACCAATGTGGGAAAGAATTCAAATAATCTGTGAAGACCAACCATTTAACCTTCCAATTTCTCTCTATTATCACTTTCAAACCCCTTATGATCAGCTCACTTGCTTTAAAAGTTCTCTGGCTCAAAACTAAAACTACTTGCATAGGGCTTTGTCAAGTTTTTTTGTGCCTTAAACTCACAGCCTTTCCATCTGTGTCACTCAATAAAGAGTCTGTATCTGTTTAGAACCACATTAACTTTAATAATACTTTGTAGAGGGATGAGGGTTTATTTGTGGGGATTGGATTGCAGGGTGAGGGCCAGAGATTGGAAACCTTTCTTGCCTGGCATACTGTTGAAAAGCACTACAAATGTTTCTGACACCAACATCGTTACGCTGGCCATCCATCTCAGAGCAGGGTAAGTGCTCACCGTACTTAACACTGGAATGCCAGACAAGGAAGATTTTAGAATCCTAGGCCCTGACTTCACAATCTGATCCTCACTGACAAATCCTTTACCCTGTCTGGAGTACCACCTAAGTCAATAGGACTAGCTTAGGAGTAAAAAACTATTCAGGAGGAAAAAAGGAATCAGGAGGAAAAGCCTGATACTATGTGAACAATGCCTGAAAGAGGGAGAGGAAACACCTCATCTTATATTTACCAGAATACAGAAAAGTTTGAGATTTTTTCCCCATGCTTCTTAGCAGGATTGTGTGCACCAGCCTTGGAATCATCTGGACTGTGTTTGCTGCTAAGAAATTTGAAAAAGATACGTGCATGCAATTATAGAATATGTACATGGATTTTACCTGCAAAAACCAAGGGCAACAGAAGCCAGTGTGAAAACATACTGCTGAGAAAAATACATCAGTGATAAGGAAATCTTGACGAGTTTGTAAAATAAATACAGAATGAACACCATACTACTGGAAAAATATGGTTGTTAAGTCCTGATACAAAGTGGAGTCACACTTGTCTAAAGAAAACATTGTGAATGTCCTGTAGAAACAGAGCAAAAAATCTTTTGCTTGCCCCAAAAATACTGTGTGGGGTTCTTTTTCAGAATGCAAACTCTCTCTTGTTGCAGGTTTTATGAGACAGGCAGTGAACCTTGTGTTCATAAAGCCAGGGAGCTGCTCCATCTGAGCAAACACATGAACAGTAACAGAACTCCCTATATTTTCAGTTGGGTGTTTTCAAACAAAGCTCTTCATGGATTTTGAAGGTAAGAACTGAGCAAATTCTCCTAACTTATAATATAAGATAGTATAACCAGATCTTTATGATATGGATAGTATACTTGTTTAATAAAGAAAGCTAAAGATAGTTGTGGAGGGGAAATGCTCTGTAATGAGGAAAACCTGAAAAGAGAGGCTAGAGTTTAAAGCCTTTAATAGATATTGTAAGTGTTTCTAAACAGGAGTTTGTTTCCATTGGTCCAAATACCTAATTTCTGAGGATGGTGACGCCTGAAAACCAAAGAAATTTTGGTGTCTTATGGTAACTGCTGATGTTTCGTGAGCCTTCTGGACTCCCAGTCCAGATTTTTTAACTGTGGACAAACTCAGCATTGAACTGGAAGGTGGACATGCCACATCTTGCAGCCAAATATGTTGTGTCATACACAAAGTCCTGGAGCAGAGGTTCCCATCATAAGACCCTCTGGCACTCACTAGGAAATCTCCTCTCTTGAGATGGAATTGCATCTATTCCAAATTAAACACCTGTACTGTTGAGATTTCTGAGCACAGGAAAAACTGTTCCCCTTGTAGTCTGTCCCTGATGTGCTACCTGGCATGTTCTGAGCCAAGAAATCTGAGCTCAGGAGAAGCTGAAGTGCTGCATCCCACCATGGGTGAGAGAAGGGCAGCACGCTGGTGGATCTGGGAGTGGAAAAATTTTGTGTGGTGCCTTTTCTGGGTCTGTAAGAGACCACAGCTGCTCTGTGGAGCAACAAGCCCTTTTGCACTACTGTGAGACTGGCAGGTTAAAGGGGCTCCTCTGGCAATCATTCACAGATCACAGAGCTGATAAAGGCAGGATAATGGAAAGAAGAAAGGGCCAGGCTAGGCTCCCTAAAAACATTCACCCAGGTCAGTTTTTGCTGATCCATACTTGCTTTCATTTGCCTCCCCCAATGCCTGTGCTGACCTCCTCCTCTGGCTGAGCACTCAGCCAGCCTCCTGTTTATTCCCTCTGTTTTAAAACAAGTGAGGGGCCTGATTAACCTCGTGTGTGAATTGCGTGGTGAGGACTAATTACTTGTACTTCCTTCTGTAGCACTGAAAAACATGTTTTATATTTGCCCTCCAGACACAGACAGGACATCAGGATTGGGAAAAGGCTATAAACCAGCTCTTCATTAGTTTCTCTTAATTGTTACTGGGACAGGACCTTATGGCTTCACTTCCTCTGAGAGGGGGTTACTGAGACAGAATAAAATGCAGGTGCCCAGGTGCCCATGACATAGTTTTCCCCTGCAACCAACCTGAATAGCTTTCAAGAGGAGAGATCAGAGACTCCAGCTTTTGTAATGTCAGCATCTCTGTTAAACATTTAGCAATCTGAATTCAGCTGCAGTAATGCCTCTAGCTTTTTTGTTCAATGGACACAAGTCCTTTAAACAGACTTGTAATGATATTAAAGATGAATGAAGAACATACAATATTTAATTCCTTGTCTGTGATCTTTAGTGCAGAGCAGTTTGATGTGAGTGTTTGCTTGTTGTATTGAAAGTGAAGGTTTAGCAAATAAGAAGGAAAATCCAGTGAGTGGCACAGCAGGGAGAGCAGGAATGAGTAGTTTGTGGCAACTGGTGAAGGATGGTCTGGAAGGCTGTGGTTGAAGTATAACTCTTATGTCTTAGAACTAGAGGCAATGAGAGAGTAAATTGGCAATGGGAGCGGGGGCGGGGGGGTTTCTAACGTTTCTAATGATTGCAAGGATAAAGGAAAAGGGTCATTACATAAATCAAAAGCTTTACTAAAAGAACAGTCAAATGTAGACTCAAGGGACTGGCCTTGGTAGCAAACATCTTTACATTGCTAAGTCACCTCTCTGAATGGGGTCAGAAGAAAGAATTTTATTAACTGAAGGCTGTTGAGAAGCAGGTGTGGAACAGATTAATGGTTTGGAGCTCAGCTGGCTGAGAACGGCCAGACACAGAGACAAAAATTAACCCCAGACTATTGACCAGGGGTGATGTCAGTGTGCAGTGTGGCTGGGAGAGCCATCAGGCAAGCCAGGGAATGAGTGGACAGGGAAGTGTAAGCAGCCAAACTCAGTGATGAGAATCAACCACAGTCTATCCTGACACACCTAATAATACTGACATGGTGCTGAGTAAGTAAAAGGGGATAGGGAGCTCATTCTCAGTGAGAAAAGTGGGTACCTATTGCATATCCCCTGGAAACAGGGCCACAAATCAACAGTTTCTTTCAAGAGTTTAAGGGAAAAAAACAGAATTGTGTTGGTACAGTCTGCTGAAGATACAAACCTTCATACAATGGGTTGCTTTGGGTTAGGTGAGGCTGAGCAGTGTGGTGGCAGTGAAGGATGCTGCAAGTAAAAGCAAAGAAATGTATATGGAGAGGACTGCCTCATGATTAACTGGCCTGGGATCACTTCTCTTGCCTGTGTGAGTCCCCTCTGCTCACCTGCACTCAGGGCTACCTCTAGGTTGTGGCAGACCACTTCTCATCAGTCAGTAATTGTCCTTTGGTCACCTTTTGAGGTCACAATTATGAGAAAAAAACAAAGATTCTGTTTCTTTAGCCACACACTCTCCTCTGTTCCTAAATATCTTTTTCTTGTCAAGTAAATGCACCTCCATGTGTATGTTTTGAGCCAAGAAAGGAAAACAGTTTTGACCTATATAAAGTCAAAAGGAACCGCTCCTCAGTGGTATTTACTCCTCAGATAAAGCAATGAGATGATATGAAAGAGTGAAAAGAACTGGTTAATGAGAGCAGGCGAAAGGATTTTGCTTGTCTTCCTTAGGAAGGAGACAAATAACAGGAAAACATGTAGGAAAAAAGCATATAAACTGTAATGGTCATTGCAACAGGATGTTGTTGAGAGAATTAATTCAGTGAGATTAAAGATTAGAATAGGTTCTTATTTGGCTAATGAATTTCCTAAAAATTATATAATAGCTAAAGGCAAAGATTTAAGATGAAATATGCCGTGTCTGACCTGAGATCTACTGAACACTGATCCGCTATTAGAGATTCATTGGTTCAAGCTACTGGAAGCAGATGAGCTGCCCATCTAATCCGGTGTGGGAGACAGGGTACTTCTTTACCTCCTGTATTTTGGTTTGAAACACTGTCACCCTTCCTCTTTCTTTGAAATTCTTTCACTCCTCAAAAATATTACTCATTGCTGATTGTTTCCTCTCTCCTTCTCTCCAGTTTAAAACTGAAACTGCTTTTCATTTTCCCTAAAAATATTTTCATTTTTATCCCCACACTTTTCTTCCCTGATTCTTAAAGGGCAAATCAGTTTAATATTAAGTTTTTTAACAGTGCAAAAATGTTTACATTTCAGTGTCCAAAGGCATTTTCTGTCAATTTTGATGACATTTTGAGTATATTAAAACTTCAGTACATCACACTTTAAAAAGGTACATTTTTTATTGAGGAATGTGGTCTTTGCAGTTTTGGGGAAATTGATTTTTGCCCCAGCAGTTCTGCTGAAAAAATCTCTCATCTTTACAGCATAATTTAATTTTCAGTAATTATCAATATAAAATATATGTTCAGATTAGCTATTAGACTACAGTTGAATTTTATCCTTTTTTGCCTGTTGCAGTAGCTTCTCAGAAGGATGGGGTGGGTGCGTGGCAGAAAGGCCAGTAATTGGGATGAAAGGGAGAAGTGTTAGCAGTCATTATGCTTCAGGGCATAATCTGATCACCAGCTGTAGTCAGAAGAGATCACTGTCTCTAGTATTTAACAGGACTAAATTTGCCACATTTTGATGAGAAGGTGAAGAGGAAGGATCTGTCTGTGACTGATCAAGTATTGAAAACAACATCACTAGCAAAATAGTTTTTTGATCTGAACTGAACATGCATACGTTATACATTAGCTACCTGCCGGCTAACCAATCCCACAACTTTGTTCAAATTCACATTTTCTGAGAGTGACTATAAAAGACAATGTTTAAAGTGAGCTCAGGCAATGAAGCAGCCAAAGCATGATAAGAGACCAAGCAGCTTGTTGTTGTTAGTGAAATCAGTGGAAGGTCACATTTTTTGTGAGGTTTTGGAAATGTGAGCAGTACAGCATTACAATACAAAGCAGTATTTCTGCTTCATGGTATTTACTGAAAGGGTGTTGGTTCAGACAGAAGCTAACTTTCTACACAGCAAACTGCAGGCTGCTTCCCTCTTCAGTTGGGAGAAGAGATTTTTCTTCTGCAAAACATCTCTGGTGAAATGTAAGTGGAGAAGGGGAAGTTTATTGTATGTGTGAGTTGGAATAGTTTTTCTTGCAATCAATTGTAATGGTGTTATCCCAACTAATTTAAAAGAGTACCATAGTAAGACGTTAACATTATTGAGATGGAAATTCTTCATCCTATTTTTTCTCTAAATCAGCATTTTTCTTTAGTTCACTTCTCTTTGGGAAGGGTGAAAATGAGAACCTGTTGGAGGCTTTGTTCATTGCTTGAGCTGAACCTGAACTCTTTCTCAGTTTCAAAGGGGGATGGATTAACATTTATGTAACTCACCTCCATGGCAGCATTACAGTTCATATCAGCAAATGAGGAATACCAACTGAAAAAGGCCAGAAATAGAAAGCATTTTGTTCCCAGTGCTGGAGTGATGGGGTTGGGTTTGAAGGCTGGGGTGACTGAGTGTGACCAATGTGGCTTTGCACTGGCTCAAGCGCACTCCAAGGTTTCCAGTTTGGTTTGTCACACTCGACAGTGGCTTCACATCGCTTCACACTGGCTTCAGGGCCCAAGTAAGGGAGGCCAATCAGGTGGGGGGGTGCAAAAGTTTTAGAGAAGAGGCAGCTGCTGAGGATGGTACTTAAATTTCAGCCTTGAAGCCTGAACTGAAGGGGAAGGATGACATGAGGCAAATGGGTGAGATGAGGTACTTTACTGGGCTGCACAGGGAACAGAAGCCTGCGTGCAGCTCAAATGATTGTTATGGCTGGATGTGTAAGGAGTAACCAAGTCTAAGGTATAAAACACCAGGGAAAGAAGAAGACTTGAACAGACTTCAGAATGAAATTAAGAGTGCAAAAAAGAGATAAGAAAAGCAAGTGCTGAGAATGAAAGAATGAATGAAAGGAAGCTTGTACAGGAGGTTAAGAGAGATAATGAAAAATGCTTCCAGAGTGTCAGGGCCATGAGGTCAGTGAAGGAGAGCATAAGGCTCCTAAGATGCTGCAAAGGTAATTTATGGTCAGAAAACATTTCTAAATGTAACGTATGCTGTGGCTTGATACTCACAAAAGGAGGACAGGGGACAGATGCCACAGGCGGACATAAATTTCCCCAGAGAGGAAGAAGAAATATGGGGAAGGGGGAAGGTGTCAGGCTGACACAGGGCTGCTTTGTGACCTTCGACGACTGGCAAACAGTGTCAGGATGGGATATTAATTGAGAAAAATAATGTTTTATCATTGTGCCAGCTGAACTGAAAAGAGCTGAAAGCAAAACCAGTCTGTCATTTTGGGCCACTACTAATGCATCTGAGTGGCTTCTGTGCAGCATCCTGTGGCCTCACAAGGAACCAATTTGTCTGGAAAGTGAACTTTATTTTGCCAAATGTGGGTGAAAAGAGTGTACAATGCTTCTGAAGTCACGGCTAGCTTTAAGTTACTCAGTTTATATATGTCTTGTTTTCCTGCAGTCTTGAAATAAGGGAAATACTTAACTATTGTGGGGAATATGTTTAAGGCAATGATGACTTCCCATGGTACTAATAACCAATGGCTTCAAGCCAAATGTTTGTACTCATTGAGAAATAATTGTGACTATGTGAATGTGTATAGGAAACTTTCTCCTGATAGGGCAGTAAGAAATATACCTTTAAGATTTAGTCAAATTACCTTTAAAATACTGCATTTTGCTATTTGCCTCCTACAGGTATTTCTGGATACTCATAGAACAGACCTTTTCTTGAAAAAGCCTGGGGCTTGACTTTTAGCTGGTGCAAGTCAGTATTGCTACAATCAATGGAAAATGGAGTTTGATGCAATACTCCAAGTATGTTTATGTGTCATTTTGTTGTTCCTAAGGCCCTTATAAAACCTCCCTGTGGTTTCCAGAGCTGTTTTCTCAGTCTAGACTTATGAGGCCAAATTATTTTTTATTCTCCCAAGTTCTTTCTCAATTATTGTCTGACAATTTTTAGTGAAGAATTTATCTGAAAATGAAGAATCTCTAAGGATGAGAGTTACTGGATCTGCCTCCTGCACCAGGTGTTCTCTCCATTCCCTGCATAAGGCAGAAGACAGGGAATGTCCTGGGAATAGGATACAGCTGTGCTTTGTTCTGCTCAGTTGTCAGCTGGTATGAAGGTACTGGCTCCAGCAGCACATAGAAGAAGCAAGGGAGTTAAGAGAGCCACAGATGGCTTTTCCTTTTACCTGGGGCAGTTCAGATGGGAGAAAAAAATCCAGTCCAAAGTTGATGAGGCAACAGGAATTTTTTCATGTTCTTCACCGCAGGTAGGTTGAATTGGTACCACCAGATCACACAGCCCTTACTTTGGTGAGTATCTCTTCCCATGATCATTCCTGTTTGCTCCTGCAAGGGTAACATGTGTGAGCTGGTTCATGCTCACCCATGTGAGCAAGGGGGATGTGCTCTATCCAATAAATACTTGTGTGATTAATCATTCCTGCAGTGGAGGAACATCTAAGTCAATTGCCTCAGTTTAATGTAGCTCACAACATCCATTCTCAAATTCAGTAACCACTTATTTGACACAGCATTTCAATTAGAAGCACTTTTTTTTTTTTTTTTGAGACATCTATGGTCATAACTAGTCCCAGAGTGCTGAGAGCACTGACAATCTCCTTTTAAAGCCCTGCTCCCTGTGATGTGGGCATAAAGAACAACTGTTAGCTTTGCACTGCTTACTACTAACATGTGTGAAGCCTGGGTAGATTACAGATTGGCTCAATATATCAGATGGTGCCATTCTGTGGGACCAGGCCCTGGAACCTGCTTGTTTATATGGTTAAATTATTGGTAAAACTTTTTCTTTTGTCACCTACCAGTGTCTAAACAATTGTCTGGCATGACTTAGCACAGCCCAGAAGCTCTTCACAGTGAGTGTTTTGGATGCAGCCACCCTGTTTTGGAATCAAGGAGAGTTAAATGGCATAGATGTCATCTATTTCTTGCCAGTTGTCCTCTGTGCCTAAGAATGATTCAGAGACTTTTCATTACCAGAGGAGATAAGTTTTATCTGTCAGTAAATGACATAGCATTACTGTCAGAGGATGGTATGGAGAACCTGACTTTTATTTCATTCCAGACTTGCACTAGTGTCACTATTCCTAAATTCTTTCCTGGTTCATCCTGCTACAAAAGAAGGAGAACATAACTGTGAAAATAGGTTTTCACAGAAAATGTCCTGCAGTCCAGTGGTCAAAGCATGAACAACCCCTTGGATGGACCTCCATAGGAAAGGAGAGCTCTGTATCAAGGCCTGGGATGCCTGACTGTTTGCTGTGACAAGTGGTGCATCTGGAGATGTCCCATGGCAAACAGGAGGTTTTGTAGTCTGTGTTACTCCTGCAAACACCAACTCAAGGTGCTGTTGAATCTTGCAGTCATTGGAAAGCCTTGAGCCTACTTTTGGCTACTTGCTGCTCCAAAGTGTTGTGATCCCTAATTTGAGCCAACGCTTATCTCTTTGATGCTGTGACAGGAGCCTTAGAAGCCTGAAAAATCCCATTTTGATTCTCAGGGATGTGGGGCCCTCTTCTAGGGCTGGCAGAGAATTGGGAGCACACCAGTCTGGAAATGATGATTGAGTAGAGCTACAGGACTTGAGCTTCCAGGAATCACTCGGGTTTTAAGTATTTAAATAAATCTTATGTAATCTTATTTTTACAGAAATTAGGTGTTTCCTATGGAGTGGAATTCCAATTTTACAGCTGAAGGGTTTCTAACTAAAAGTTGAGCAGAAAACAAAAGGATAACAACCAAATTATGGCTGCTCCTAGTCGGCATACTAAGCAAGTCACTCAGCAGAGGACACCAAAGAAGGAACTAGTGAACACTAGACAGTGCTTGATTAAGAAAACCTTGCTGAGAACAGTTATGAGTGGGCGGGGGTGTCTGCTCATGCAGCAGAGGAAGCAGACCTAGATGGATTTCCTGACCCTTGTCTGTCTTAAAATTTCCTATGTAATCTCCACAGAGTTCTTCATCACAAATATACTTTGGCCAGTAGCCTTGAGGTGTATTAACACCATGGAAAGTAATTATTGCCTTGTCCACACTCCCCATGGTGGTTATTGTTTAAGTATTTCCCTTATCCTGGATTGCAGGAAAACAGTCCACTACATAAATCTACTGACAAACAGTTATGCTGCGGCAGCTCGGGAAGTGCAATATTCTCTCTGTGCTAATTTCAGTAAAACAGCACGTTTTTGTAAATGAGCTAATCCACAGAAAGTGACAGAATGTTACATTGCAGAGGCCTGGCTGAGCTAATGGTACAAAATGAAAGAATGTTTTCACTGCCTGTCCTTTGAGTTCAGTTGGCATAATAAAATGCTGTTCTCCCAGTAGAATGTATGTCCTTCTACTTTGCTTCTCTGTCATAATAAATGACTGGCCTGGAATTAAATGGGTTGTTCCTGGACAAGGGATGTTAGTGATGGAAAAGACCTGTTAGATCACCCAGGCTATCTCGTTGCCAGTACAATGCTACTTACCTTGCATTTCATTATGCTCTAATTTAGTTTTGAAAGTCTCCTGCAGCCAGCCTTTCAATGCTCTCCTTACAGATCTTTTGCTCAGCTTCAGAGTGTGAACTTGTAAGCAAAGACAGATGGGTTACAGAGGCTTAATGAAGTAGCCCACTGTAATTATGAGGAAAAACACATTAACCTGCCCCAGTAGCAAAATACAGCATGTATGCTTAAATTACAGCTGCTGTAATTAAGAAGAAACCTCAATACCACATGTTAGCGTGGTTTATTCCACAACTGGGTTGGAATAAAAATTCTTAAGTAATCTGCTATGCTGATAATTGAGAAGAATGAGGGTAACTTGGTCAGTTCTGCTCACAGAGTTGCAAAATTTCCCCTCGGTGTTGGTCTTCCTCATCTCATCTCAGAACTCTCACCTATACCTCTGTGCAGCACAGGTAATAATTTCCATTTCTGTGGGGTTAATATGTCTGAAATGTCTGAAGACTGCAAAAATATACAAGGCATTTTTTCACCTCATAAAAGGTCCAAGTTCTGTGCTTTGCTCAGCTGTGACAGCCCAGAAGCTGTTTTTATGTGTCCACACTGGTGGTTTATGCCTGGCCATAGGGCCTCAGTTCAGGTCTGAGAAGGGATGACAAATATCACTGCTGGCTTGTCCATGGCTTACAGGCCCTTAAATCAGTATTTAACACAGGTTTAAGCCACATAATGAATAATAAAGGCAGAAATTGACTTTCATCTGGGCAAGTATAAGTCTTTCCATCAAATGCTTACTTTGGTGTCATGAAATCTGTACTCATGTGCCTCACTGTACACTGGTAGCCTTTTGGGTCTAGGGGAGCCCATTGCGTGTGGTTAGGATGAAAATTCTGAGGAATTTAGTACAGGAACCAAATAGGGGGATTAAGTGTGCATGAAGTAGGTGTAATTAAGCATATGTTTGGATTAACTAAGCCTGAAGCAAAAATGGAAATGGCTCAAACACAATCCCAATAAGATGGAAATCTCTGTCTGATAATGACTCTCCAAATGGCCCAGTTCATGGAAAGCCACTGTTAGGTAGAGCTGGCAAAGAGCACACCAGTCAATATTCCTTGCTCTCTAGGAGATCTGTGTGTCTCTGCAGCAGAATCACTGAGACATTGCAGCTCTACCAGAGGGCAACAGCCTTGCCAGTCTGGGCTGCAAGGATCCTGAAACAGAGCACTGTTGTTACAATTTGTGTAGAAGTTTCTACAGTTCAGTGCTCCTTCTACCACCTTTTCTGCCCCCCTTAGCTCCCTAACTTCCCCTAAACTCATGTAACTTTGGAGTGACTCCAGAGAACAAGATGGAAAAGTCTCTAGATAAAACTGCTGTAAATGAGAATGAAATGTGGTCCCTACATGATCCTAGACTGTTCTTTATTTTCTGATATAACTTCAATTGTAAAGCAGCATGCTCTGTGCAGGCTTAATGGAACTTGGTTCTTATTTTTAAATTTTAAATTATCACTATGTACATCACAAAGTAGCCGTATCCAGAAGAATCGCTTTGAGAAAGATGACATGTTTAAATGTCTTTTCAATAAGGCAGCTGAGGAATTTATTGGTTGTTGTTCAGTACTAGAGTTGCCACCAATATATCTCGGACTTCCTGTTTTTGTATGTTAGACTCTTAAAAAACCTCTCCTGTCTCTTCTCTCATCTTGGCCTGATGTGCCAAGTATTCTAACCACAATGAAATTAGTGGCTGCTCCTCTCATCTTTAAGGGACTGTAATGTGTCAATCAGCTGGAACTTTAGTTTTACGGAAACATGTCAGATAACAAGTATTGCAAAAGCTTTATTTTTATTTTCACCACTGAGTGCTGGTTTGTTCATTCAAATCTCCCTAATTCCAAAATAGAGAATTGAAACTGGCTTGATAACTCTGATTTTAAAACTGCAGGAGGACAAAGCTCAAATACACTGTAAACCTTAAAGGGAGATGTCTACTGCCGTAGCTGAATTGATTAAGTATCCATTGGAGAAGTTTCTTCCTTGAATTAAACTTGGTGTAAACTTAGTTTCCCTGTATTTAGAAGACCTCTGTGGCAGAGATTAAGCTTGTGAATCACTTGTGGCAAAGCAGGGATGAGCACGTAGGAATGTCACCCTCTGCTGGGATCCAGGATCTGGCTTTCCTTCATGAAAACCCTTAGCTGTTTCCTATAGTGAACTTGTTGACCCTGAACATGTTTTATTGCCCATGGTGCAAGAGGGCTCATGCCTGAATGGGCTCTTTTAAAGATCAGAAATTGTGATCCAAGCTTCTTATTCCTGCAGGAAAGGGCTTATTTAACATTATGTTGTTAGAAAAGTCAAAAGACTATTCTATGGTACCATCAAGGGCTTTTAACTTGTGCTGTCTTGTGTACCAACTTCATGTTAGTCTTACTGGAATCACTGCTTTGTTTGAAACACTGTAGTCACAGATCTAGTTTCCATTTCTGTGATCCACATATTTTGGCATATGTCTGTCAAATTGACATGGCATGGCCTTGGCCATGGCCTATAACAGGTCTGCCTGATATAAAAAGGGTTTTTTTATTTATTTATGTGTTGCTGATTAGAAGGTCTGAATACTCTTGTGCTCACTTGCAACCTGTCCACCGAAAAATAAAAATCAGTTGCATCATTTGTTACTGCAGCAAGTTTGTGAATCCACTGATAATTGTGAAAGCAGTTGCCCCAGGCAAATACTAGTGGAATGACTGACAGCAGTTTGGGGTTTTGGCACTGCGGAGAACTGTTATTGCAGATTCATTTTACACATACTAAAGGTTTGGAGGATAAAGAAGACTGTCCACAAGTATTTTCTTAACCTTTTATTGCCTTCAAAAATACGTATGTCATTCTATTCCTTTTTCTGTTGTTTCTGGAGGAAGTGACAGGGACATCTCAGATGTGCTCTTCATTTTGTATAGTGAGGTTTCTATCTATTTATCTATCTAGTAGCAGCGATGCTGCTGGAACTGGAGTGCTCTAGCATATTCTCTAGTGTACCTGAAGGACCCTTAACCCCACAACTTGTTCACTTTTGTCAGTTGTATCAGCTAGTCTCATAAAAGATATTAGCTCTTCCTACAAACTCTCATTTATCCAGATATTGTCAGTAATAGGAATGTTGTGGCAGCTGTTATGGCAGAAACACATAAGAACAATAAGGTATTTCTGTCCTAAATATGATGGTGGAAGAGGAAAGAGAGGCATCACAGGTGAAGTGCATTCTGTAAGGACACCAACAGAGCTGAAAGTTAAACTTACGTCAGCTGAGTCTTCATCCATGGCCAAGCCACAGGTACATTCATACTACTTTCCAGGAACATGTAGAGAATGGCAAGCTCTGCTATTGAGCAAATAGGAAATCCACTCTAAAATGCACAATGTGTAAGGGGCTAAAAATATCTATAGATTAGTTCCCTCCTCACAGTTTTCTGTTTGTTTTTCTCTAAAGTTGAAGTGTTTTGCTCATACACATTTCAGCCAGTACAAAGCAAGAGTAGAGTTCAAAGTGACATTTTCATTTTGAAATGTTGTTTTCAAAAGTATTAAATGGCTCAAAAATTGAAACAAATTCTTATTTCAGATTGGGACTAATCATATAGTGCAATAGTCAGCCAAATACATGTGTTTTAGCAATGGAGATGGCCTCACAATGCCTTTCTCTGGTGTTTTCTTCCACTCCCGGCTCCTGTGTCATTCTTGCCCATACATATTACTTATATCATTACTTTGCAGTGTTCAGGCAGATTTTTGCAGCAGGAATTGGTAGTGAGATGGAAATTTGAGGGTGCCACCAGCCTGGATTGAAATTGTTCTCCTTTGATGGCCTGTGTGAAATAGGTGAGTGGGCTTGATTTAGTTGCTGAATGTGCCCACACTATAAACGGTTTGGGTTTGTGTTTCCCATCCTGTGCAGGCCAGCAGCAGTGGTGCTGCTTATCCCCACAGCTGGGAAGAGGCTTCTCTATGTCTTCTTCAGGTTTTCAGGTCTGCATGGTCATGAGCCTGGTGGTTTGGGCAAGTGTTGAACTTTGTTTCACTAGCAGGCAGCAATGTTTCACACATTTTCTTTCCCTGTTGAACCAGTCACAGGAGACAATAAAACTGGACTCCAGTCCTGGACTGTGCAAAAAACAAAGAGACTGTGGGGGAGACAAAGGACCCTCTTGAGCCTGATGTCTTTTTCACAGCTACTCCTTGTTTTTTCCTCCTGGCAGAGATAGATATTCCTCCACTGCAAGGTCCAACTTAGTATTTTTCCGTTCATTCCTGCAAAGAGGTGACAGCAGCAGGCTCTTAAATACTGAGGTGCTGTTTGCATGGGTGTCCACCTGCAAGGAACTAGGGGCTGTTTGAAATCTACTAGGGGCTTATTTTGATGGATATGAGCACCTGTCAAAAATTTTTCCATGTGGCATTAAGTTTCTGAAGCATTTGTAGCAGGAATGAACATATTTTTGAGACCATAAATTACATCTGCAACTTTACTGAATAGCAAGAGAAATCAACCTTTCAAGTGACACCCGGGCATTTTGCAAGTCTGATCTGGTCCACATTTGTGAATTCAGATCCCCTCTGCTGCCATGTCATGTGTGAATTCCATGGCAGACACTTATATCTTGCAAGCTTAGCACCTTTAATTTGGTGGCAGTACTTTGCATAAGCCTTTAGAGTTTTGTATCTTCATACTGTACACTTGGTAATCCCTAATATTTGTAAGCAAGACATGAAAGTCAAATCAAATGAATTTGAAGTAACAAGAAATCAAAAGCATGTCTTCCCTTATTTTCTTTCCTGTTTGCCTAAGGATTATTTATTGTGTTTGCCTTGATTCCAGCCACTTAATTTTTCCAAACAGATGCAGCTGATTGATTAATGGCATTTCATGTTTAAAGTCAAAAGTGTCAGCAAGACTCTTGCACGCCTGTGTCATTCTCTCCTAGAACAATAGCTTCGGCTGAGAAGTAGGGACTTGTGCCAAGTATTCTTGAGGATAGGAGGTCATGTGCCACTTTTCTGCTAGGAGACAGATATATATATAAGGACAAGGGGAGGCAGGAGTTTGGGGGCTTGGAGGGCTAACTCTGTTCTAATAATAGGTGGATCACATGGTTGCTAAGTCACCTACAACAAGGCTTAGTTTGTGGAGGTGAATCAAAGTGCCGGGAATTAAGGACATTTCTTCGACTATCCTATGACATATAAAAATAGGCCCAGGGAAATACATATGTGATGAAGAAAGCATTGACTGTCTAGGCCAAAACTTGCCAAAGGAGCAGCAGGACTTAATTTCTCTCACCTTCTTTTGTGATTACTCTTCTCTTACTTTTTAATAACCCTGCGTGTAAATATAGCCTACAGGTGATCCAGGTTCTCACCTAATATGTAATATTATGTGTTTGTGTATAGTAGGGTACAGGGCAGAGCCTCAGCTGTTGGAAACAGCAATAGCTTGCCTGATGCCAATTACCACAGTCAGGATTGGCCATATCTGATTCTCCTGGTGTGGGAATGGGGTGAAGAGTTGCAAACGGAGGATTACGCACTCGTGCACCACATTGGAAACCTATTGCGTAGTCTAGTGTCAGTAATAGAAAGCATCTATATTTGTGGATCAAAATGAAACTGGCATAGTCTCCCCTTTGACAGCTGTTTCAAATATAGGGCTCATCACGTTGTAATTCTTTCCCACTATATGCTTAGACACATGCAAAACACCAAGATCCTATTGTTCTCTTCTGCACGTTCTGAGTGTTTTGTGTAAATGTATCACGGGCCTTGAGGACCAGATTCCTAGATACTGAAGTCAGAGACCAAGCTTTGCTTTTTATTGTCAATGGCATTAATCAACAAGTGGGAAGTCCCTTTTGTTTCCCTGACCGTCTGTATATTTTCTGAGCCTCACAGGCTAGGCTTCAGAGGAAACTTCCTCTGAAACTATAAGCCACTAGAGGCCTCCAAGTATTCACTTGAATTGATTTTGCTTCCAGGAAGACATAGTCTCCTAAAAAGTAGGAGAAAATTATTCCCATTTTGCCAAGCTGGGCTGACACACAGTGTGGCGAGGGTGAGGGAAAGATAGCACAGGCTGAAATAAAGAACAAAAAATGCACTTGAAATTCAGCTCTTAAAAACAGCCCATGTAATATTGAGTCACGGTGAATTACTCATTTCTATTTAGCCTTTATCTGTTGCAACCTGATTAGAGAGAGAAACTACATTCCTTTATTCAGGCATGAGGCCAATATTCATATTAGTCATTTTTGGCCAAAATAAATTCTACAAACTTTGGTCAAAATGCTTAATCCAATAATGCAAATGTAGGGACTCTTTAAATAAACCACCCCACAGCACCCTCTCTGTTTATTTTTTTGTTTACATCCTCACACCTTCTTTCTCTCTTCCTGTAGCTCTTTTTTCCTGTTGCACCAGCCTCATTTGTGTTTACCTCTTTTGCATAAGCATCCATTGCAAAACCCCCATGGATATCAGAGATACTTCGATGACACAGTTGATGCTTCCTCTCTGAGCCATGCCAGGTCTGCCCATTGATCCAGGAGCATGTTCCTGTTCATTAATGCAAGGTCACCCCTAATTCCCTCCTTCTCCTCTTTACCTCCCAGCCCTCAGGGGAGCAAATACTTGGAGGAGAAACCCGTTTGCTTTCTGTGTCAAGAAGCTGGTTGGTAGCTTGCTGCTAATTACTTTGGCTACAATAATTCTTAACCCGATTACAGTGATACAAATTAAAGCACTCTTGGCGAAGGGCAGCTAAATCCACATGTCAGACACCAGAGCCTTGGTTTATTTAGGGACATCTCATTTCTTCTGATCTTGTTACCCAGTTTTCCATCTTCTTTGGGTAATCCTGAGTAAATCTTTCCGTGGTGGAAATCAGCACCATACACATAGGCCCAGATTATTAGAGAGGCCTTTGAAATTGTCTCCTGAGGTTCATCCTGCAACCCTTTGGGGAGGTCAGGTTCTCCTGCCCCAAAGGATGAAGAACAACTGGTGATTTTGAGAGCTCCCAGTGGTGCACCTTTTGACAGGGCCTAATTTTCAGTGACATTGCCTGCACCCCATCCTTAAAATCATCCTCTGCAATGTGTTTCAGTGTCGATCCACCAAAGGAACTTGCTCTTGCTAAAAATAGAGGTCTGTGTAGTTGTGCAGCCTTTGGCCTTTGCTTATGCAAATTGGACAGTTGTCAGATAACCTTGTCTCCAGTACCTTGTGTACAAAAAATTGTTTTGCTTTCTGCATTCCTTGAAAAATGTTATCTTTTTAAAGTCATGTGAGTGGGGATGCAGAAAGAAGAATTATTTCCTGGATAAACTGGCACCACCTTCTATAGATAACCAGCATCTTTCTGCATCTGTTTTCTTTTCTGTGGTGAGGACCCTTTTTATTCAGTTTGTTAATGAGACCATGTTGGCAGGTAGGAAGTTAGACTCCTCTGTCTTATATGTCAAGCTGGGTCAGTGAAGCTGAATTTCTCAAATGCTATAGTCATGTGCTATAAACTATGAAGTACTTCTGCTAAAATAATATTTCCAGTATACTGTGAATAACACACTGATCACTGAATTAGTTCCTTAGTGGGAAGGAAAGTAACAAGATTAAAGAGACACCTGGGAATGGATTTAGTTCTCTTTTACTCCTTTTACTCTGGCATTTATCAAGCTGAACTCCCCACAAGTCAGGACTATATAAATATTGAGTAAAGACTGCAGGATTTAACAGTCAGTTCATGTCACATAATTATTAGCCTCTGGCACCGTCTTATTCATTTGTAAAGCCACTAACATGAATGTATTGTACCAGATAACAATATTGCCAGGTATTTTATTTAGCAGGTCTATTCTGTTGCAGCTTCTTTTCAGAACACCTCAGCTGTACAGTATGCAAAAAACAGAAAGTACATTTTCTTTACAGTAAGGTACTGCTACACCACACTACAGTTGATCTCAGTTTTCTTAGCCATGATATAACCTTCCCTTGCAGTTTTGCATCTCTTCTGTGAAACTGCATGCTGCTGTTCACACTGAATTACATAAACATAAAAATATTTTGCAAGGGGTGTGAAAGAGTGATGTAGTGAAGCTTAACTTTATATTTAGGATTTTCCAATGACTTTCATACAGTTCTGGACATTTTTCATTGATTCATCTGCATTTTTTAGGTAGAATGCACTATATTGTGGGGCAATATAGTGCATTTTCCCTTAATATAGTGCATTTTGTGGGCTGGGACATTCAGGTAATATAAAACTCATCCCAGACAAGGTTGAACTTGGCATGATAAAAAGGTATCCACTGCCTTGTTGAGAGCCTGTGCTTACATCTTACATATAAAGGATTAGCCCTTTCCTGACTCATTTTCAACAGACTTTTTGTTTCAGGTATTAGGAGTAGAACTTAAAGTTTGAAGCCAAAATTTTATAAATTTGTTTGGAGAATTAGATGTATGAGCCCACACCCAGTCATGTTCAAGGAAAAAAAAAACCTACTAACTCCTGTTCTTTGGTGCTGTTGCAGGGGTCTCTGAAAAACAACTTGAGGCACCTCTGGGAACAGGTGACTGCTACTTGTATATGTAGACATGGGCTTTAAGTTTTGAATTTTACATGTTTGCAATATTTGACTCAGCATCCCATTTGCTCTGCACCACAGCTCTCAGGAGATATTCCTGTGGGTATTTGCACCCAGCCTTGGTGTGGATGTGTCCACCTCTTCCCTCTGTGGATTCTGACTGACTCTCACTCTCATCTCTCCTGCGGTTTCTGAGTGCTGGTTCTGATGATGTCAGTGATTTCCTGTGACCTTGCAAAAGCCAGCAGGCTCCTGGGCAGACCAGGACCCATCTCCCAAAGGAAAGTTGCAGGAGGTCAGATATTCCACTCCTGTCTCACTGAGCTCATCCGTCCAACTTCTTTCCTTTTTTTCCCCCCTCCTCCTGTCCCTTTTTGTTTGGTTTGACCTTGGTCACTGATGACAAGGCTGCTTTTCCTGCCAAACCAATCAATAAGCTAAACAGAGAGAAGATGAGTATTTAGAATATGGGAAGCCAAACTCAAACACAGATAGGTTATCAGCCTAGCCCAGAGCAGACTTCTAAGCAAATATTTCATTAACAAATTTTTCATGGCAACTTGCATGTTAAAAGAAAAAAAAAAAAAAAGGCAACAACAGGAGAGGGAACAGTAAAGGGGATAAAGTGAAAAAACTGGGCTGGAGCCATTGGGCTTAGGCTGTTGCATTGCTGTCTTTGGTTACCAGTACTTTCCACAACACACTGCTGCTCCCTAGGGAAATGGTGAGCAGGGAGGGTGAAGACCTTGCACAAATGGAGCTTTGAAAGCCCACTCTGAGCCGCTGCACCTCGTGCTTTCCTCTCAGACAGGGAAGGGCTCGGGGTGGCTCTGTGACCATGCCATATGTTTATGGTGGAGCAACATTCTGGGCACAGGCTGAAGTTTATAACTGTGCACTCCTTGCCCCTCTGGCAAGGCCTGTATATATTTTCTGTTAACAAACAGGAGCCTGAGCCAGTTATATCATTAAGCGGCTGGTTAACTTAGTGACCTGTAGAAAATGTATTTGTAATATTGCAAAACCTTGTGAAAACATATCCAAAGATTTCATTTCGGTGCATCTTTCCCTCCTTCTGTGTGAGACACAGCTTTTTCTTGGATGTATTATTGCCCTTCATTTAAAACCATAAACAGAAATTAATACATTTTTTGAAGACCAGAATATTTTTCAGCATTCTTAGCACAGATTAACAAACTCTCACTTTCGTACATCATGGGAAGAAGGAACAGAGTCTTAACCATATTTTTGTCTTGACAGCTATTTTAAAAGGTTGACTGAAGAGCAGGGAAGTTGCTAAATAACTTTTCTAATAATGTAGAAGAGAAAAATATAGGTCACTAAGCAATAAACTCACTACATCCTTCTGGTTAAGGAAGAGACTCTGAATCTCCATCCACCTTTTACTAAAATGAGACCAAAATTCAAATCCAACATAAAGCATTACAGCTTTAAGTACTGAAAATATTTATTATTTTTATACCAGTAATCCAATAGCATAATCTCAAGAACATCAGTGCTCCAGGAATGTCTAGAAACACAATGGATTTGCCTTTATTCCTTTATCCAGATGTTTCTATAAAATACTCTGGATACTAGGAATCTGTAGGGGAATTAAAGATTTATTTTTAATACTTGAAAAACTTGAATTTCTAATAACTGTGATCCTTTAAAATGTTTTAACTGTGGATGCAACATGCTTTGACTCTTTGATGAGCTTTCCCTGTATCTTTTATCTTGCTTTCCAAATAATGGGTAAATCTTACACAGGCAGCTGCAAGCCAGCCACAGGACACAGACACTTTAGTGCTAGCTGTGAGTGTGAGAATTAAACTATGTGTTGGCTTTCATTCAGAATTTTATCCTTATTCAGCAAAACTGATTAAATTTTATCTGTACAGTTCTGTGTAGATATACCTGACCTAGGGAAGGAATCATCAGAATATTAAATAAATCTATGTGGGCCAATAGACACCTCTGCTTATTGAGGACTAACTTTCATTCAGCTATTGCAGGGTGGAAAGACTTCCTATATTATGTTACAGTCTGTAATGCTGTAATTTTACCTCATTTCTGAAATAAGATTATACATTTCCTTTTTTTTTTTCATTACAGATCCAGTACTATGAAAATAATTTCTAAGCCTTGACTGCTTATACACATACTTTATGTTCACCTCCTGAGATAGTCATATAGCTCCCAGAGAGGCAGTGAACACCAGGACTCTTTTCAGGACTGTGTAGCAAATGTTTAAAGAACATTATTTCTGTTGTTTATAAAACACTATGGATTTAATGACTTGTTTAATAACTAGACAGGTCCAATGCAGGATTTTAGAGGCAGACATCTCTAAAGATACTGCGTTTCAAATAGCAGATCAGAAACTGATCCTCTGAGGAAATCTATTGTAGAAATTTTACTGTCACTATCCAATCTAATTTTGCAGTTGTCTATAATTTGTATGCACCTAAAAAGCTTTAACAAAAGCAGAGCACAAGCTAGTATTTTATGTAAATGTTCTAAAATATTTCCAGATTTGTACATCTGATGATAAAGAGATGTTTTTAATGTAAGCAGAGTGAGGTCAGAAATCAAATGTTCATCACAATTTCTTCAGCTTATTTAGTTTACAAATTTAACATGAATTTGGGTCAATCGGGTTCACTGTTTCTCTTCAATGGCCACTTAGAAATTTAATAGATTTGATCTAGAAATGGGATAAAAAATTAAATCAAAAGAGATGAGCAGAACACACACAAACAAATGCTTGTTTTAAAAGTAGTGTCCTAGCCACAGCTGTGGATTTGCTTGCAGGAGCAGAAGTGCTGATCAGCCTGAAGTGCTGATTTCCTAAAACACAGATTAGTGGCTCGCAGTAGCTTTTTGGCCTTAAAATCTGACAATGAATCAATTACCCAGGTCTTTTGCAAATGGAGAACAATTTGGTAAAAAGTGGCAGGGGGGAGGTGGGAGAAGAAAAGAGAGAAAACTGGTTGCAAAAACGTAGATACTGACAAGAGGACATGGGGCACCTGGTGCTGTTTTCATGATCCAGTTCCTGCCACAGTTTTCCTTGATGACTTTGGAAACTTTTGTGGATCTGTTCCTCTCTTCTGAAAACAGGTGATAAAGGGCCAACCTTAGAGGAGTAGCATGTGGATGAACCAGATCAGAGCAGGGCAGGAATTCCCCATGTTTGCAGATACTCTTGAGCAGTGTTGGTGACTAAATTGTGTCCGTGGCTTTCTGACCTGAGGGGTTTGTGGTCAAGAGACAGGCATTGTGTTTTCATTATGGAAGGGAGATGCCTTACCTGCAACTGCAAATAGGAATCCTAGCCCACAGATTGAGGGTTTGACACCATAAGCTGCTGAGCACAATCCAGCAATTGCTCCTCACTTCAGCACGTGGTGATGTTAGTTATGTCGCCCTGTTAACGGCAGCCTCCTATCACAATGCAGCCCCGAGATGTGTCTGTAAGGACCAGAGGCAGTGCTGTCAGTAGGGGTGTGCCTGCACCTTTGCCTTGCCACCTCCCCTACTCCTGGGGAAGGTCAGCCAGGAGGGCAGCCAGCTGTACCAAAAGCTGCTCTCTCCCTGCAGCAGGACACCAGGCTTCTCTCAGTTTTCAGGGTGCAGGCAGCCAAAGGCAGACAACTAAATTTTCTTTTCTCCCAGCCTACCAGAAACCTATATGGCAAATGTCCACCTGATGTGTTGGAGTGCCTCCTGAATTCACTTCACAGTGCTTCTGTTCAAAATGCAGTAAATCATCAAATCCCAGTCTGCCTGCAGACCACACAGTGAATTAAGAATGCTCCTCATGTAATACTGACTTGATCTCATCTTACACATACCCCAAAGCAATAGCAAGGGGAAAATGCTGTGAAGCATTTTTTCCTTTGTTAGTGCCCTCAGGGCTCAATCTGAACTTTGTAAGAGACAAAAAAGAATAGCTGTGAAAAATGGTGAATTTCTGCACGCCATAAGGACTGGAGGAGCTTATGCTGTCAGCTGCTTCTGTTGTGAGGGGGTGTCCAGATGTGACAGTGAGCAGGGCTTTTTTAGCCACACTCAAGTCAAACATGACCCATATTGCATCTCTTTAAACAACCACATTCCACATTTCTCTTACCTTTGTTCCAGGAGGTAGGAAGATACCATCTCTGTTGAATTTTTTTTAATGCAGTTCTTAGGCTGCTAGTAAATTGTTTGAGGATTTTTGTTTGCTGGTTTTGTGTTTGTTTTTGTTTTTTTTTTTTCCCAGATTAAATTATTTTATATCTATTTCATTACTTGAACTTATTCTTTGCAGAATTGTCTCTCCCCAGATGAATGGGGAGTGAAGCCTTTGAGGTAGGGGTTATATTCCTTCTTGTATAATGTACAAGTGGCTGGAGTTCCCAGAAAAGGGCTACTATAAACCACATTGATAAAAATAATCCTTGGAAATAGCTGCAGTGTGATATCTCACATGAAAACTCTAGGAAAGAAAGGGTAGGCTGCTTTCAGGAAATTATTCCTTATGAAAAATCTGTGTTATTTGGTAGGAAAGAATACTACAAACATGAATGAAACTTTGTGCAAATTATCATCTCTCTGTATGAGAGTGTTTTAAGACTTAAACCACAAGGGTCAGGATTAAGTCTCCAAATTCAAAGTATCAGTATTTATTTAAAGCCTGAAAATTTGGTTTCTCAGTTTTCTCTAATTTATATAAAATTTTCTGTGTCATAGAAAAAAAAAGGATAGGAAGAAAAAAGGAGATAAACACTGTTCTGAAGCTGAAAATTTAGTTGATACTGTGCCACCTACCATAAGAAATAGCATAACAATATTTATGTGTGGAAAAAAACTTTACTACTCTTGCAAAGATACAGTTATGTGATGAACTTCTTTTGTTCTGAGCCATTTCACTGAACTCAAAATATATCAAAAGGTCTGTGTTATCTGTATAGGGAGAGGGCCTTAATTGCAACATACATTTACAAGAGTTGGGATATTTTTACTGCTTGTACTCTATGTGCCCATCTATAAAACACGTAATAATCTTATAATAAGTTTTGTGGTTTAACCCCAGCTGACAACTAACTGCCACTCAGCTGTTCACTCACTCCTCCCTGCACTGGAATAGGGAGAGAAATCAGAGAAAAATAAGTAAAATTAATGTGTTGAGATAAGAACAGTTTAATAGTTGAAGCAAAGTAAAAGATATTATTATTAATAATAATAGTAATATTGATAATAACAGTAACAATAATAACAATAATGAAAAGGAGAGAGAGTCAGGCATAAAACTCAAGAGAAACAAGAGATCTATGACACAGTTTCTCACCTGTCACTGACTGATACCCAGCCTGTCCCAGAACAGCAATCAGCAGCTCCTGATCAACTCACCCCAGTTTTTGTGATAGCCAGGGCTGTGGTTTGTATGTGTGAGCAGTATTTGTTAAAGAAAATTGTATCTAAAAAGGAAAACAGTCTCTACTATATGGGAAAAGTCTTTGTAAATATTAAATCACTTTCACAATAGCTAGTCCATCTATCTCACATGAAGGAGCTGCAGGTAGTGGGGGCTGCTTGTTCCTTACAGGCCCTCATGGGAGGCTCCCATTGTTCAGGGCACCTCTGGGTGCTGCATCTTGTCTGTGGAGCTGGAGGAGATGAGAGGAGCATCACCTACAGGGACAACAGGGGTGAACTGCCCTGTGTGGAAGTCCATGTCTGCTGCCTTGTTCAGCAGTTCCCAGATCCCATGATCAACACAGCTGCTTTCAGTGGGAGTGAGTAGAGATAAAAATCTAGATTTATAATAAATTTTAAAAAATTACTATTTTATGCTCTAGATATGTCTGACATATGTTTAGATGTCTGCACATCACTGCTGAAAATGATGCAGACTCAATGCAATTTTAAAATTTTATTTCAATGACTTCTCATTTCAGCTCTGAGACAAGGTGATCTGAAGTAGTTCAGGACAGGTCACAGGGACACAGCCTTGTCCCAGCAAACTTGTTTTACTCTGCTTTGGTGATGCAAACAAGGCACTGGGTGTGCATCTCCTTGATAGATTGATGGGGTTGGCTGATATGTTGTCCACCATCTTCACATGTGGAGAGGGTACAGGAGTCCAGAAAGGGCAGTGCAGTGATATGCTCCAGTCTGGTCATCCTTATCTGGCTGAAGGCACCCTCAGCCCACAAGTTGCTTCTACTTCCAGTTTGATCTCTGTTGATCTTAGGCTTAGAAAAGACATGAAATTTGCTGAGAGCTTGGTATACGCAGGGTAACATGGTCACAATGATGTTGCATGTCTTAAGTTTTTCTTTTCGCCTTGCCAGTGATTTTCCAAAATTTCAGAGTGAGTTTCAAAAGTCTATGGGAGGAGCTGAATGAAAAGTAATGGAGAGGACAAGAACATTGACGAGAAACTGAAAATGTGCAGGACTGAAATTAATATATACCCAAGGGCCATTTGATATGCAGTCCTGAAAGAAATACATTCACACTATGATGAACAAGCCCACCCTCAATTAATCAAGTGTAAGAAAGAGGCATACGTGAGGTATTAAACATCAAGTGCAGGGGCAGACCAGAAAGATTACAATGTGAAGTTCAGAAAGTAATAAAAATTATAAGAAAAGAAAAGGTAGAGAATGAAAAAAAAGATTGCACAGGAGGTTGTGAAAAATGATGACTTTTTTTCAAGTACACAAGAAAAAAGAGGCCTATGAAAGAGACAGAAGGGCCTTTAAGACATGTCAGAGAAAAATTATTGAAAGTAAATCCAGGTATTGCTTAAAATATTCAATGCACTTCTTGCTCTTGTGGTCTGAAAAGAAGGTAATGGTAGCAGACACAGGTGTCAGAAACAAGCATAAATTTCCCTAGGGAGGAGAAAGAAACACTAAAGGAAAGCAGAATCATGCCAGAACAGGTTATTAAGAAATTAGAATATCTGAAAATTTGAAAAATAACTTGTTCAGATGGGAAGCAGTCTGTTTTCAGTAGAAAACATCAAGAAATGTAAGATAACTCCAGGCAGGCACATTTAAGATCCTGTTTGTAGGAAAATACATGGCCAAGGAGAGAGCTGTAGGCTACAGATTTCAGGCTTCTGTGGATCCCAAGGGCTCTGTGGACTTTATGGGAAGGGTTGGGTGGCATAATGCTTGTCACTTTGCTGTGGATTGAATCAAAAGTGTTCAAATAAAACAAAAACACCCAAAACAAAACAACCAAACCAAAAAAGTGGCATAAAATGTAGGAGTTAGCTTCTTAAAGCAGGGTTTCTGTTCTGGGGATTATGGACTCTGTAACAAACTGGACTTCAATTATTTGGCAGCATCCTTAGTCCTGCAGCCTTCTGGTGAAGTAGCCTGCAGTTCAATAGCAGATTTGTTTAAATTAAATTTATATAAAAGTTTACTCAACTAAGTACCTAAATGAATAAAACAATTAATATTATTTATTTTGATACTGAAGTCAATTTAATTGATGCTGTTTTCCTGACGTTCACTCCCTGCTTGGTTCAGCACTATAACGACAATGCAGAACTGCATTGTAGGAGTTGCCATGGGGAAGCTGAAGCCTTTGGCAGTTGGGTAGGGGACAGTTGGAGCTTTTGGCACCTGGGAAGGCACGGGAGGCAGCTTGGGATTGTGGAGTAAATGCATTGGCTGGATGCTTCTGCTAAAATGATCATCAGTGGAATCATTAATAATGTTGGAATTTAAATTGTCAGTTTTTACTTCAGCATTAACACACCAGTGAGGGGAATGGGGCTGTCCACACCTCTCAGAGATACAGTTTCCAGCTATCTGCCGTGTCAGATAAGTATTGGTTTATGCTCCATTAACGTGTTCAAGGTTATCTTCACAAGCATGGCGCTCGGCAAGATAACATGGAAGTTTTACTTCAGAAGCACAGTTGTGCAGCAAGGGAAAGATGCTTTGGCATTTCCCACAGTACCAATATCACAGGCTACAGGAAATTCAGCTGGTACTTCACAAATATGTCTAGGGAAGATCTGGAAAATTGCATGTGTATGGGTTTGATTGATTGTAGCAGTTGGAAGAGAAAAATTATTATAATAAAATCATTTAAAAATTAAAACTTCATAAATCAGGGTCTAAAGAAAGGAAAGAGACTAAGAGAGTCGTGATATTATAGCAGATACTGTCTTGTAGGTGCATAGAATAGATCACCTACTGGAATTTTTAAGGGGAGGTATGAAAGACTGGCAGAGGAAAGGCCTGGGTATAACTCATGTGATCCTCAAGAAACCTTTTTGATCTGGTATGACACAAAAGATGGCTTCTTAGGTTGGTAGGCAGGTTTGGATGTGAGGTACATCAGTGGATAAAGATCTGGCGTGGATATCAAAGAAAGCATTTGCAAATGGATGGAATCTAGGTCAAAGGGGAGAGGGATAGAGTGAAGTGAAACCAGAATAGGTAGATTAGGTACTGTAACAAAGAGGGGACGGGGGGAGGCAGAGGAAATGACCAGCATTGATGTACTAATCAGTAAGGAAAAAAGGGTCAGGATGTTAAAGGGATTGTTCACAAGCCTTTAAAAATGTTGCATGAAGAAATTTCTTGGGAAATTCAAATGCCATGATAGCCTCTTCTTCCTCCAGACCATTTCCCCTCCCTGGTGTTATCAAGAATGGGCTGAGAAACACTGCTGCTGGAAGGAGCAAAGTTGGAGAGGGCTCAAAACAGGCAGGAAGTGATAAGACTTAGTTCTCCACACTGGAGAAAACCAGAGCATCAGCTGGACTGCTGGTAATTGCAAGACAGTGGTTTGAATGGTTGTAGTAAAGATATCATCTCAGAGATGTATGAAAGTACATTCATGTTTGTGTGTCTAATAAAACATCCCTTTACAAATTTCATTTTTTTCCTTTGGCTTTCCTCACTTTTTAAATTGGTTTAATATGTGCTTTGGGTCAGCCTTTAAAGAACACAGTGGTAATTCTATGACAAAAAGCATTCAGAATTTCAATATTTATCCTTTTTATTGCAGCAATGTTACAGAGGGCACACACTTTTTATGCATGATTACTGTCCAGAATTAAAAATCACGTTATTTGAACTAATACGAAGAGAAATAAACTGAAGTTTCTGGTTTTGCCGGCAATTGCAAGTAACATGTGTCTAGGTTGTCTGCATCTTTGAGTCCCAGGAATTCTTTCTCAGGGAGTGCCATCCTCTTGGCAGAGCATCACCCATCACCTCTGCATGCTGACAGCCCTGGCTATCTTCTTCAAGACGGGCACATAAGAATGCTAAGATAAGGTCCCCATGTTTTCAGAAGTAGGACAGTGAAGTAATCTGATCCGTGACAGATTCAGTGTCAAATGTTCTGAGCCTGGACAAGTTCATTATGTGTCTTGGAGTGTGTTGGAGCTCTGTGAGTGTTGGAAGAATGACTCACTTCAACCAAGATTGCACACACAGTTTGGAAGTTTGAGCCCAAAAAAGGTCCTATATGTTGCTTCATGGTGATTGTTCCCTTGGTTCGTGAGATGATTTCTCAGCTTGTGCAAGCTGGTGGATCTTTGTTGAGTTTAGTAAAACTTTACAGTGACCAAAGACCTGGGATATGCTCTTCCTGTTCCCTGTAAAAAGATGTTTTTGGTTTAAAATGTAAAAAACCAGCCATGTGAAAATAGTGGCCTCGTCATGAAAACTGTGCCAAATTTTAGGAGGGCTCCCTCGGTCTCCTGTGGCTGAATCTGTTGGTGTGTCAACATCCAAAGCAGCTGTGGAAGAGTGAGCAGGTCTGTCTTGGGCCTCCAAGACAGCGCAGATCCCAGGAAAGGTCTGAGCAGTGTAAATGGTATCACTGCTGAGGTTCTTACTAGCACAGAGATGGAAGATAGATTTTCAAGTCTCAGGATGCCATGGCAGAGTTGGCAATTGGGAAAATCATCTTTGGATCTGTAAACAGAACAGGAGCTTATATGGAAGGTCCACAAAGAGAAAAAAATATTACAGAGTGCCTCATTATTTACATTATTGTTTTACAGAAGGCTAGATGCACTATATTAAGTAAAAGCTAATAAATCTATGTTAGTGTCCTAACATTGTTCAGATACCACTTGCTATTCCTAACATTGCTGAGTAATATTTTTGACTTCACTCCAGGGTTAACAAATTGTTGCTTTACAATTCTGATATGCCATATCTTGAAATCTGTTATGGCTGTTGCTGCTGGCCGGGCTGGGAAGAAAGGTGATGTATGTTCATTAACCTGTGTGCTAACAGTTGTTACATCTCACACACCTCAGAGGCTGCTGTGAGCAGGTGAGGTAGGTTTGAAAGGTGGGGGAAGGGACCAAGTACACATCTGTCCCATTCCTGCTGGAGTGCAGCACCCCAAGCTTAATAAGGAAGTTACAGTCATGCCCCTCAAAGACAGCTCAAAGGTTCAATTGACTCAGAGCTGCAGGACTACCTGAGATTTTCACCCTCAAAAGAGAGGAAGTATTATTTTAGGTCAGATGATATAAGAGATGATTTCAAAATGAGACATTTAAAATAAAACCTCCCCCATTTGAGATTCTTTGTATTAATAAATACCTTTGATTGACTCAAAACTGCATTTCTCAGTGAACAAATTATTAATTGACAAATTTTGTCCACTGCAAAATGTCCTGAATCTGCTGTATAATATTATTAATAGAATAAAAAATTTCGTGCTTCTTGACCTGTAAAGCCATTCAGGGTACTATCCAGTAAAGTCTTAAGTACTCCCATGTCATTATAAAGGCTAAAGAAATATATTTTGGTACTGGGGATAAGTATTAGAGGGATACTGGGAAGCTGCTAGTCCGTTTAACATCTGTCTTACAAATAAGCTTCATATGCTCTCTTTCTAAATTCTTCTCATTTAATTTGCAAAAATAATCAAGAAGGAACATTTGCTGTCTTTGGACCAAATCTTGAGGCCTTATTCAGGCAAATGCCGACTGAATAATTAGTGATCTTTCCAGCAGAAGGAATATTTGACTGACTGCAGAGTATACAGAACAGCTTGACATGGTTTAGGCTATAGCTTCGTCACCCATTGCTCTGAACACAAGGGGATCTGCCAGGGTGAAAAAAACCACTCAAAATTAACTTACAGTTTGGCTTATTGCCTTTTAATAGGATCCCTGCAAAGTAATAATTGAAGAAGTGGTATCTTCCAGGGATGATTATGCAACGCCATAATATAATGAGCTTTTTTCATTAAGAAAGATACTAAATGTGAACATGGCCACTGCACGTTTCCCCTAGTATTATTCAGGTCCCAAATATCCCTTACTGGTGGGGCAGAGGCTTGTGTCCTGTTTCCCTGTTGGATGAGGAGAAATGCCAAACAGTGAACCTTTTCTCAGGCTCTCCTTGGCCCCGTACCTCTGGAGCTGCCAGATGGTGAGGTCAGAGGGAGCAGGACCCCAGTTAATGCAGCTGCCCCTAATCTTTCTTCATCCTTGCATCACCTCCTTAATTTCCAGTTCTCCTCTGAGTTTTTGCTTTTCTACTTGTTCTGGTTGCTTGTGCCCTGGACACCCCAAATTGCAGTGAGCAGCCCTTTAGAAATGGAACAGGATGAAATTCCTCTTACCTCTAAGGTACCCATGAGTCTGTGTCTTTCTTGTCTCTTGTGTTTTCTTTGGTTTATACTCTGGACTGTGTTTGGAGGATGTGCTTGTCCCAGGCTGTAGCAGACAGGCTGATTCATGAAACCAGCACAAAAGAATCCCAATGCTCTAAATCCATTAGATGAACAAGACAAAAGACTAAGCAAAGAAAATACATTAGGAAGTAGAGAAGAATAGACACTGCTTGCACATTTTTCCTGCTAACTTGAAACAACACGAAGAAAGAAACAGTGAAAAGAAATTCAACTTTTTTTCTTACTAGTACTCTTTTAATTATGCTGTCTCTTGTGTAGCTATTGTCCTTACAAATGCTTTTTCTGATGCTCAAGAAATGTCCCTGAGTTCCCCCTGGCTTTTGTAATTTCACCTTGGCTCCTTTTTGTATCTTTGCACTCTTTCCCTTTGTTTTCCCTTTCCACCTACCTTTTATTTTCTCCTTTTCACTCTTCTACTATGCTTCAAGCAATACCAGGAAACAAAACTTTTTTTCTAAGAATCAGAGCACACTCTGATCACTGCCACATATGGATATCTTCCTTTCAGGAGGTTTGCTTGGCCAGGTGAACATCTGTTCCTTAGTATTCTTATGAATAAACAGCAATAATTCTGGCAGAGCGAGTTTAAGATGACAGCTTAACTACTTTCACGCAAGAACTTAATCGTTCTTTCTTATCTGACTTCCCCTCTTGGATTTGCACACACGCACACGTACACACACACACACACACACACTTTCTTATCTTAGCTATTAGACCGAGTTTCACTCTGGAAAATAAATCTGCCTCTCCCTGTTCTGATTCAAATGAAATCTTTGTACAATAGTACAGCTTTTTTTTTTGGTTTTTGCTTTTGTTATTGTTGCTTGTTTGTTTGTTTATTTATTATGTAAAGAGGTTTGATGCAAAAAAGATTTGGAGTGACCCCTGTGTCCTCTCTCAGGTGAACTCTGTGTTTCCTGGCTGCACAGTCTCTCTCCAGCGCTCCCAACATGCTCTCCATACTGAGACAGCTCATCAGCAGTGTTGGAGGGACACCCCCCTCCCCGTGCCCCTCTGCTTGCTGCCTGCAGGTTTCCTACAGCAGTCCCTGCTGGTTTGACTCTGTTGCCTTTGCTTGGCAAAGTCATTCGGGCAGTGATTCTGAACAGGTCGTGGAGGGAGCTGACAAAGGGTATTAAAGAGGGAGTACCTGGGTTTTATCTGTGCGCGTCCTTCAAGGCAGAGAGGAGCCTCACCTCCCTCACTAAAATCTGGGCAGCCCATCCACAGAAGGTACTGGATTTGCACTTTTTTGCATTCAGAGTGAGTGGAACAGGGTGTGTAATGAAGACTAAGAGGTGGGCGTGTGAAAAATGTAGTATGCGTCTCATATTATGGCTGCTGCTGCCCAGCGGCCCCCATGCAGTGTAAACCTGAGTAGGCAGCACATCCCTGGCCCTTTAGCAAGACCAGGATTAGACCAGGCAAGGCCTTGGCCGTCATTTTGCGGGGCTTTGCAATAACAACCACAAATGGCATGGATTCATCTTGCTGCTGGGAAAGAGGACAGGACATGGGAGCCTCCCACTTCATGGCAGGTCTGCTGCCTGTTTCTGGCTTGGCCTGTGCCTGCCACTCTGCCCTTCCCTACCTGGGAAAAGGGCTCTCCTCCTTTAAGTATGTTTAAGTCATGCTCGTGCTTCACTTCACTTAAGGTACAAGTCCTGTGAACATGTGAAAACTAGTCAGGGAAAGGAGTTATTTTTAATTCAGGAAAAGGGTGTGCACAAATAAAACGCAGTTAAAAGCTGCCGACACGGGAGTGCCCTTTTCTTTTGAAGACCAGGAGTGGAAATGGGAAGAGCAGACAAGGAAAGGCAAGAGAGCACAAGAAACGGAGCAGGATGCAAAGTGAACAGGACGAGAGAGTTGACAAGTTGTCACTTTCGCTTGCGTCGGCCGAGGAGGAAGCGCGCAGCCACCCCCGCCCCGCACGGCACACTTGATGTATCTCAAGGCATGACAATATGGCTCTGTTTGTTCTGCTCTGGGGGGAGGGGGGCAGTTTATTTTCTTAAGACTATTAAGTCCTTCTAAGTACCACTATCGGCATTCTATGATTGAAAGTGACAAACAGAAGCAACCCTATTTAAAAACTGCCACTTCGAATTAGTGGAAGTATCAGCTTAAGTTTTACAATATTTTACTGCTCCATTTTTGCACTCTTTTACATAAGAACGGCCAAATAAATATCCCAGCGACTGGTCTTTGCCAGAATTCCTCCCCATGCTCCCGCCCCATTAGCTGCTGCCTTATGAACGCTGCGCTAAACAGAAAGTGACAGCAGCTGACAGCGCAGCCAGGGCCAAATTATCAAACGTCTGAAGTTGCGCCCGTGTGGCCGTGCACAGGCTCAGGCTTTCACATGCAAAGCAGATAACTGCGTACAAACAGGTGCTCACACGTGCGAAGACATTCTGGACAGGCCCTGCTTCCCAAGCCAGGCACTGTTGAAGGCTGTATCTCAGAGAGTTTGGTACCTGCAGATCCCTGGCGTTAGAAGAACAGATTTTTGACATGGTGAGGCATTGTCCATAAAGAAGGAAATGGTTTTTCACTGTTTAGCTTTAAACTGTGAATGTAGTGCTTAAATTCTGAGTGTAGAATGCCCAAAGAGTCAACAGGGATAAGAAGAGGCTTTTAGGCAGTGGTGTAAACATTTGAGTACTGGTGCCAGTCCAACTGAGGCCCTCTGAGTTGCTCCTGGGAGTGCATGGTCTGTAGGTACGTGATCTGACTGCTTAAATTTGCAGTGACCAAACTTCCAAAAGCTTCTTCCCCATCTCAGTCCCACCACTGGCATAGCCGCAATTCCAGCTCACCTAAGTCCTGGTGGCTGCAAGGCATCAGCCTCCAGCATATGAGCTGTGAGCTTCATTGTACTGTGCAAATGCGGTGTGATAAAAAGCTTGAGTTTCCACCTCAGATCTCCCCTTGTCTTCAGTGATGTCTGGGAATCATATTACAAACTTCTGCCTTATCCTGTTTAACAGGAAATATCCATTTCTCATAATTTGTGTGTTCCCCTTCCCTTGGGAACTGCTGCTATTTCCACTGTACAGAAGGCTTCCCAGGCAGGCTGGCAAGAGGACTGAACCTTGGGCTTTGCTGGGCTCCATGTCTCTGGAGAAGGAGAGGATGTGGGGGAGGCACAAGGAGTTGAAATACTCCTTGTGGAGCCGTCATCTACTGCAGCAGGCGGCCAAGGTGCAGTGTGAGACTGAAGCCTGTGCATAGAAGCCTTCCCTGTTGTTTGAAGGGAATAAGGCATTTTGGCTTTCAAAACAAAGCTGCTTTTGAAATCTTTGATCTTTCTTTTCTATTCTTTGTTTTTCATAAGGAAAGACATAGACAAAATAATGCAGACAAAGCAGGTTATTTGTAAGCCAGCTTGAGTACCCATTAAATCTTAAAGGCTGTATTATTCAGACTTTCAATACCAATGCACAAATAGCTATTCTTTTTTTTCCCATGGATCTTCCATATGGCCAGATGAACAGGCTGACTGCATGGTGAGCAGCAAAAAGAACAGCTGACATATAGTTTGCAACCACGCTGCAACATCTGGGCAAAATTTGGTCAACTGCATGCCTGATGATAGTTTTTACATTCAGGCAGAGAGATTCCTTTTTATGGGATCATGTAAAGAGGCAGAGAAAATATTAATATCAACTTTGAAGTGTACAATGAGTGGTGTGTTATAGCGGCAAAACAGCCCGGCCTGTGTACTACAATACACAGAACACTGAATTGGGAGGTATGAAATGAGTCTCATCTCTGCCTTTTTTAGTACCTTCCTGTGGGATCTTAAATAAATAATTTATTCCAGATTTTTAGCTTCTTGCCCCTCCTGCCCTGCCTCCTCTCTCTGCTTGTGTTTATGTTGTTCACCTTGCTGGTTAGTCTGTGTACTCCTCCATGAGCAGTTGATTGTCATCATTCACAGTTATGGCCTATGCTCACAATTATGGCCCAAAAAGGCATCTATGTCTCACTGGTCAAAGCCTATAGTTTTCTCTCTGCTATTCACCCCTGCAGATGGCATAAAAAGGGCACCTCAGTCTGTTGCTTGTGGAGATCAAGGAAAGGAATTGTTAAAGGTCACTACGTAGCACTTCTGGTGGGACCTCTGCAGGAATATGGGACCACAGAGAGAGGAAAATAAATACATGGACGAGGCATAGCTGGGGTTGTACATGTGTGCTAATACAGAGAAAAGACAGTCCACTGAGCAACCTCTCTCCTTCTATCCAGATGAAGAAAAAACACTGTGGCGAATGTCACAGATAACACTGACTTTCTGTCCAAATGCTGCCAGAGCAGCAGCATTTCAGCAGGAGCAATTACAGCTTGCAGTGTATCCCATGTGTGAACTGGGAAGGTGAACTTGCTATTTCCCCTCTCTTTTATTAAATATGAGTAGGGCAACTGGTGCATGGAGCTGTTTCTGGGAGCCTCTTCCAAGGCTGGCTCTCCCCTGTTTAGATGCAGGGATGTCCCAAAGCGCCACAGATGCCTCGCGAGGTGCGGTTTCACAGCCCCAGCTGAATCAGCGTTCAGCTATGCTGGTTTGCACATGGAGGAAAGCTCCATATGGTGTGTGAATGGCATCCCAGCACAGCCCCTCCCACCCAGGTGTAGAGCCCGAAGCCAGGAGGTGGTGGTGGGGAGGGGGGTGGTCTGCAGGGCGGGGGGAGTGTGACAGGGAGACAGCACTACCCCCTCTGTGCTCCCTGGGCCAGCATCCACAGATCCTGGCTCCCCTCTGCCTCTTCTAGCTCTTGGCCCAATGTTTTGTCCTCATTTTGCTTGTTCTGTAGCAACAGTTCCTTAGCAAACACCATTCTCAGAGTGGTGCTGATATTAATTGATGAGGCTGGTGCTCAGAGTTGTCTTGGCATGGTAAGGCACTATCTAAGTAGAAAAATAAACAGCCATGTTCACTCCAGTTCCTTTTAGAAAATGGAAAAATAAATCATTGCCTTCCAGATGGAAATGCATAAAATCATCAGCAGAAAAATATCTTAAAGCTCCTAAGAAAGCTCTGAGGAGGGAGGATGAACAGCCCTAGTTTTCTGGGGATTTTGTTTCCATTAAACAAAGAACTACTGCTTCTCTGATGTTGTGCTTTGAACAGAGGAGTTCAGTGCTTCAGATAGGGCATAACATTTTAGGAGTTTAATATCCTTTCAGAAAGAAAATCCCTGTCTGCTGAGGAAAAATGATGATTTGTCTTGCAAATGATTGGTTTTTCTTTGAAAATGCAGCAATGGGAGATTTTGTCTCAAATTTAAATGTTTCCTTCATTCCTTTTTACAGACCTGACATAAAACATTTTGCTTTTAACAAGTCTGTTACCACTGGCTCAGGCTGTGTGAGGGACACTGTTCTTACTGTAATGAAGGGGACAATTACATAGGGTTCAGCTTTAACAACAATAAAAGTAACATTTAAGCTCAAAAGTTTCTTGAGGAGACATCTACTAGACAGCATTATTGCTAATATTGAGAAATGTGGTTTAGATGTTTTTTCTTTAAGTATAGGAACAGCTCCAAATTAATTTTATGAGTTTAAAAAATGTATGTTATTTCCTTAAATTTAGCCTAGATTAACTATTTTTCTAGTGTATGACATCAAATGTGAGCAATGCATTTTAGAATTGGTACATAAATGATCAATAAAAAGAGCAAACCAAAACCAAAACCATAACCTGAAATGCAAAGATTTAAGCTTTCTTTGAGACTTGTTACATTCATTTTTCCCTTTTATGTCTGAAGTGAAAATGAATTGTTTTAAAAGACCTTGAGGATCTGATACAGTAAGCTTTGAAATCATGGACTGCATATTCATTTTAAAGAAACTCAGTAACAGTTTTATAGGGGATCTTCAAAGCAGAGTTTATAAATATTTCATGCTTTGGTTTTCTATGACATTTCTCTAAATAATAATGTAGAAGACCCTTCGCTCTTCCTTTTTGTTTCAAGGATATAATTTCTTTAGTTTCAAATGTTCTCCCCTAAAAAAAAAGCCATTAATATTTTCACTAAGCATTTCCCTGTTAATTTAAAATTCTCTGACAACTGAAATAAGGCTCCATCTGCGAAATGTGAGCCATTATTTGTTCAGAGTCACAGGAAGCACCTGATTCAAATTTTGGGAGAAAACAGGACACAACTCAAGGCTAGCACAAGTGATTGGTCTAAATAATTTTTCAGAATGGTCTTCTAGTGAGGAAAACTAGTGTGATTCTCAGGATCGGCTGTTTACTGACTATGGATAGTCCAGTGTGTGTATAGGTGAAGAAATGTTAGGCTAACAAGTGGAAATTAAGACAATAGAGCCAACACATTGTCAGGAATCAAGTGATTTCAGATTGTGAGATGGCTGTGCAGTTGTATTTAAGTGTACAAGGGGTGCAAGAATTACAGAGTCTTGCTGAACAGCTCTCTGAAGGGAAGGTGCGAGGCAATTAACAGGTATCTCCCTTTTACTGCTCTTCCAGAGGCATCAGCATCAAGGTAAAGTACAAAGTAGTAGGTGTTGTACATGTCCTGATAAAAGTTCAGAATAATTTTGTGATGTAAAATGAAAGAAATTGTTAGAATAAATGTTATGGAAATTGCCCTTTGTTACATTATTTGACTATAATTAAAAGAGAAGCCAAGTGCTGATAGCTTAGCAGGGAAAATATTTTCATACTTATCTAATCTGTGGTTTTAAGTAGGGACAGACAAACTCATTTTGCCTAGTTTCAAACCCACTTGAACACTATTCAGCAAAGCACTTATGGTCATATTTTCAAAGCTTGAGATCTTTTCTTTCCCCCACAATGGTATCACTGCTGATATTCCTTCAGTGAGAAAGTTCACATGATTTTATAAATGAATTTCAGGAGCATCTGAGTCTAAAAGCTCTATGAAAGTCTGAATTATAACTGTATGGCTGTCTCCTTTCATCTCTCAGCCTGTCCTTTCCTCTCCTTAAAGCAATTGGCACACAGATTGATAGCGAGTTGTCTATCCAGCACAAAAAGTGCATGGAGTGAGAAGAATATAGACTGCTCCTGGATGTCCCATTGGGTCCCTGTCTAGCCAATTTTTTTCAGGCAAATCTATGTGCTGAGCTTGGCTTTCCTGGTACCTTTTTTTGTTTCAAGATGAAGTTGAGATCGGTTGGATGTCTGAGAAAATGCAGGGTTTTGATATAGAGTGGGAAAGACAAAACACCCTCAAAGGCTTTCCCTGTTGGGCTGAAAAGGAACTTTAGCATGCAAACCTGCTTTGTTTTAACTGACTTTATTAGACCAAGTGCAGTGGCCAGCAAAAAAGCCCAAAAGCTGTGAAAGCACTAATTAGTTCTAACATCTGGTAAGAATGACCTCAAATGTATGAAGGTACTATTTGTACCAGCGCTTTTGTATGCACCAACTGGAGACCAGAGTGGGTTTTGGCTGCAAAACAGAAGCAAGAGGTGTGATAAGGGACAGTATCTACTTACTATTAAGAGGTGGAAGACAGGATTAATAGAGTCAAAATACAGGTTGTTCCATATCACTTGTCAGCTTTGAAGAGTTAGTATATACCTTGCTTTTATTTTTGACTCCTCTTTAAGCATATATGCCAACACAGAGTGCAGGTGGAAAGTGAAAAAAAAGCAAAAATAACTCTCTTCAGCATTTCTAGGGATGCTCTAAGGCTGTTCTGTCCCATTTCATACTTGCAAATTGCTTCAGAGCTGCTACTGGTATAAATACACTACTGTGATACTGTGAGCTGACAGACAAAAGCAAGCACTGCTTTCTAGTCATTTGTCCTTCTTAGCTCAAACAAGACAGAAAATTAGAATGAAAGAAGGCCAATCAGAAGACAAAGATGTGAAAAACTGTTGCATGACTGCACAGTGAGAGCAGATGGCTGCATGAACTGTCTCTCCGTACACATGAGCACATGGATAATGAAATAAGATCCACACTCATCATCTCCCTGCAACGTCCACTGTGTCACACGGAGCCTGTGACCAAGTATTAAAGATCAAATAGACTCCTTTTGTCAGAATGATGATTAACATACAGGCTTTGCTCAGTCCTCCTCCTCCACATAGCTTTGGAAATCTATCATGATTTGTCCAAAAATGAATTGGCTGTTGATGACCCATGTTAGCTCTAAGTCAGGAGTGCTAAAGGGGTTGGCACATGCAGTTTTCTGTGGGAAGAATTCTGTGTAATCTCTGTCATCCAAACCAACACTGGAGACTTTTTGGCTGTTTTCTCATACCTTCTGTTACGACTTTTTGTCTGCTCCTACTGCAGTGTTTTCCCTGGAGTCTAAGGCAGCTGTAGCTACTTCTACCACACTTTGATTTCATCCTCTGTTCACATTCTTTCACTCACATAAAAACAACCACTTCATATCAAATCCAAAATAATATAGAAATGAAGTACTAGAACTGAGAAGTATTTTGGCATTCTTGGTTCTGAGAAATTGCTTTACAGCCACTTGTTCTTGGCCAAGACAGAACTGAGACAAGAAATGGGAAACAGTGATGGGACTATGAAGGATTTAATGAACTGTTTAGCCAATACCCTATTCTCACAAACATTTTCTCATCTGACAGTATTTTTCTGCCCTATTACTTGAGTTTGTACTGCTATTGTGTATCATTCCCTGGAGCACTGTGGTGCTTCCAGGCCTGGTTTCACGTTAACCAGTGAACCTTTCCATCCTGTACCTTTAAAGTACAACCAGCAGTGCTGGTCATCTCAAAGATCAGATGGCCAAAGGCTGAAGTTGCAATGTTTTTTCTTCATCCAGGAACTTCATACTGCCCCTTTTAGAAGTTTCAATGTCAGAAGGCTTTTAAGCAAAGTATTGGGCTGTAAGAGTGAGGTACAAGTTACTGACTTTACTGTACACAAATAGTCTTACAATTCTGAGTGGACACTCTAGCTCTTATCAATTAGGTGTTGTGTTGAAATTAAATACAATAAGATATTCCCTAAATTTCACATCTGCTTTATCTAATCGAAGTCCCTGGCTAGGACTCTGATATGACCAGGGAATTTTAAAGTCATGTTCCTTTATTCCTCCAGCCCAGTGAATATCAGTGTCTTCCATGTGTAGTGGAACAGCCTTAACAGAGTGTCCCCAGCCTCCCAGCCTGCTTTATGGACCACTGGTCAGCACAAAGCTGTAGAAATGAAAATGTATAGGTTCAAGTCTCTGCAAGCAGATGGAAGACACGAGGTCTCATCTTTCATACACCAAATTGACTCCTCTACTTAGGTGTTTATCTCCTCTCATGATTCTAGATATTGGAGTGCAACAAATCCTTGAGCCCCTACAATCTTCAGAATAGAAGTGGATTTTTCCCTTTTTTAAAAAATCATTAGTATGTAATCTGTGTCCTCCCACACTTTCTTTCTGGATAGCTTTTAAAATCAGAACAGGTATCACATCACATACTTTCTCCTTCCTGAGAAGGTATTGCCTGGAGCAAACCCAAAATCCTCTGATTGAGGGAAAAAGAGGTTAACGGGAAAAGTGGATGCATAATGCTGGAATGAAAGTTTTCAGCTCGATTTAGCATTCCCTCCAGGGTTTATAGAGACTAGTTGTTGGAGATCTCTGGCACCCATGTGAGTTACATGGTTTATTCCTTATAGGTGAAAATGAAGTATGACTCTACAATATACTCTACAATAGAGTATTTAAATAGTGCAGAACTCAGTGTGCAAATACCTGTATTTAATTATATGTGTTATTGCACACACTCGCAAAATCTCAGTAGCTGAGCTAAGGTTGCTAAACTGCATATTCCTCCATAGCAAAAAAGAAAAAGCAATTAAATTGTTTAGCAATCTATGCCACCCATCAGCTCTTCCCTTCCAGCACTCACAGCCCACATATTTCTCTCTTTATCCTGAGCCATCGATCCTAGCAGTGTTCATCAGTTTTAGGTGCATTTCCGGGTGAATGTTGCTGCAGCAAGGTTATTTCTGTGAATTACAAGGAGTGTGGCTGTGTGTCTGGATTTGAAGGGAAAGTGAGGTAGGGGAACAGCTGGGAATGTTGAAGGGTAAACTTCTCTGTAACGCGCAGGGAAGCATAAGTGTGTGGGAAGACAGGGGAAGAATTGAGGAGCTGTAATGCTGCTATTGATCCTTAGTAGAGAGCACTCCACTTAAGCCTATGTCCATGCCTGAGGTGATGAACCAGACTCCTGGGAGCTGTAAGGCTGCACCTTGCTGCTTAAGGGTGGAAGCAGTAGACTGGGCAACCCTCTGTCCCTAAGGCATCAGCGCCATGCTTGAAGACATTGAGATCCTCCTTGCTCATCCTTGCTCCAGTATGACAGAAAGTGAGGACAATCCCTGGAGAGACTCCCTGCGAAGTGAGGGCAGTGCAGAGATGCTCTTGACCCTGCTTAGCAGAAGGCCCTGTGTCCCTCTGCAATGGCTGGGCCTGAGCCAAGCAAGTGTTCAGAGTACGAGGGCTGGCTCAATCTCCAGCATGCTCAACCTTTGAGGAAGGGAGTGAATTGCAACTGCAGAAAAGAATCAGTTCCCAAATCTCTTGTTGTTCAGTTTTACTTGGATGGGGAGATGTGAAAGAGCCCTCGGTGCGACTTGTTACAGCATATCTCCCTGTGGTTTTCCCTGTGCGCCCATTGCTGCAGCACATACCTGAGCCTGGAGACAAAGGTGAAAGAGTTCCCTCCCACACAGCAACATTGTACTTCAACAGGCACTTAAGCACAGGGGAGAAATTCAGTTGCTTGTTCTGCCCTCTGGGACACCCATGTTGATTTGAGATATTTCCTTGGAGCCAGCTGGCATGATGATGAGAGACCAAACCCTTCTGGAGCAGCAGTGGCCACCAGGTGGAATACCTTGCAACATCTCCTGTGGTATGTGCTGCCTACATTAGGCAAATTAATTAAGCACCTGCAGTTCCTCCAAGCAGAAAATCCAATGCAGGCCTAAGAGGAACTGTGGAAAGTTTTCTCTAACTGGTCAGAAATGTTTTAGGACTCTTGTTGGTTTTAACTGAGGCAGTTCAACAGATCCAAGCTGGAAAGATTAGGTGTGGACATGGATTATGTTTCTGTGAGTGCTCTGCATCATGACTTTGTGTAAAGTTCTTGCTTAAAGCTTCTTTAATATTCTTGGTCATGACTGAGTTTTTGATCTTCTCTCTTCTTTCTTGACTGTCCCATCTGTATTTTGTTGCAAGTACTGCTTGAGTACACCCTCTGCAAGCATGGACAATCTTTGTCTGTCAAGTTATACGAGTGCCTTCCTCAGACTTATTGAAGGAGGTAAAATTAAATCAGATTTTTATCAGCTAGAAACTTTGTAGAAAGAGTCCTCAATATGATAACAGAAATTTGAAAACAAGTTTATTGAAAGAAACTGGATGGGGAGGAAAGAATTGTTATTTGTTTAAATTCAGTCCTAAACAAAGCCAGCTATCAGAATGCTCTAAGAAATAACTGGGAAATCTCAGCTTCTTACTGGATGTGTGACACTGTCTTTAGTGGAATCCACAACATGGGAAGCAGGGACAGCTGTAGTGGAACATGGCAGAATTGGTCCTAGACCAGTTAAAACTTCTACACAAGCTCATCCAAGACTACAGTCTTATAGAAGTGTGAAGTCCCCAGCCATTGCCCATGATTTCTGGTGAACAAGCTCAGAAAAACTATTTTCTTGGAAACAATCTTTGACTTTTCCTGTTACTTTTCAGCCAGATAAGTTCCCTGACCCAGCTCAAGGTGCAACCAGTGGCTGCCATCAGAAGCAGTTGTAGAAGCACAAAGACAAGCAGCTGAAATCAGGCTGCCTGAAATTTGCCACCGGGTCTGCCAAATGCATGAGTAGGTGACAAGGGGGAAATGGACAAAATGCATGTGTAAGAGTGGTCTTGTAGGTCAAGAAAGAACCTCACTTTACAGAAATGTTACTCCAGCACCTTTTGCTAAAATATTCACTAAAAATATGTGTTTGTCATGTTGGAACGTGCTAATGGCTGCAATCAAGTTGTCTGTCATCTGCAGGCTGTTGCTGACCTCATTAAGGCAAATGGGTTTGCAGCCACATATCGCTGGTGGTATATGGAAGAAGTTTTCCTTATAAAGAAAGATAAAGACAGTGAAAGACTTCAGCTAAGGAGCTGGGCTTCAGGGAAAGCCAATCAACTTGAATTCATGCAGGGCAAAGCATTTTTTCATTGCAAATGTGGAGATCTGGGTGCTGAGTAGATGGTGGGAGGTAAGAGAAGCAGGGTGAGGTGGTCCTGGAAGAAATCCAAGAGAGGTTTTACCAAAGCCTTTGCTGAGACACAGGCTTGAATTCTTAAGTGGGGGAATTCCTTTTCCTCACAATTTCTCAGAGAAACAAGAATTTCTGGGTATAACTGGTGAATAAATTGGATTATATAAAAAGAAATATCTTCTGCATAAGCCAAGTGTTTTTCTCCTAATTTCTGTTGGTGAATTAGCAAGATCATAGGTACCAGTTAAGATCAGAGGTACCTTGTCTTAGCCAAGGTTCAAGAAAAAGTGAGACAAGGCATGGATGTGCAAAACAAATGCTTTGAGTATTATTACAAGATGATTCTTCTTTCCATTATACAATAGCAAAGGTATCTTACCATAATGATGAAATTTGACAAAGATAAACTGATCATAGGTTTTAATCAGTTTTAGCATTTTGAGGAAAAAAAATAAACTCAGACAAGGTACCCAAGGTTTAAAAACCAATCAGCCCTTGATCATACGCAGCATATCTTTTACCAAAGATACTTCATATCATATGCTCATATCTTCTATCAAAAACGTCACAGTGATTTTTTGCAGAGGGTTACCATATTCATATGCAGCAGGCAGGCTGACACAGAACTTTGCAACAATTACAAACAGAACCATGATGTTTGATGTGAGATATATTGCCTCTGTAGGTTTTAATCTGATGTCATCAGCTGTAGAGAAATCACAAGACTGCAGTGTGATTTAGCGGAAGTGAAAAAGATGAATAACATTTTCATAGATTTTTTTTGTTTTGTTTTGAAAACACAAACATCTTTGTGCCATGCAAGAACAGAAGTCACTGTCATCCTAGGGTCTGATTGATTTATACAGGACCATGTGCATAAAACAGAGGACTTCATTGCAGCCTTTAAGAGAAATACATCCAAGAAACCAGAAAGTCTGGATGCTCTGTTGAACAGTCTGGGGTTGAGTTCGTGGCACAAGTACAGTTTGCACCTAAGCTCTTAGAAAAGGTGCAAAAAACCCCCAACCCTGTAAACCATATAAGAATAGAAGCTCCTTCTGGCTTTACTTATATTGTGGAAGGACTGACCTCCCAGTGATTTGATATTAGTATTATTGCTATTGTTTTTGCTGTTTTTCACTCCATTGTGGCTACCAGCACTGGCCATGAGGCAGGACCACTGAACTGACTCTGTGCAAACACAGCACAAGACCCCACAGCCCAAGGGTGAGACAGTGGACCACAGGTGGAGTGAGAAGGTGATTTAGGGGTGGTGTCAAAAGAGAATGGATCTGTACTGGTCAGAGAGAGAAAGAAGAGTGCACAGCTCTATTTCTGTACCCCACCCTGCACTGCACTGCATGCTAGAAGGGAAAAGAAGGTTTGTAGGTCATTGCAGCACCTTCTGTAGGAGCTGTAGTGCTTGGATGGGGCACCAGTACTCCTAAATGCAGCTCCTCAAGAATCAGGGTTGCTCCATGTTATTTTTGAGTTCTTCTTTCTTCGTTGTTTCATGAAATAATGTGCAATTTGTCTATTACTGTCTGTGACTGAATTGCAGTCATCCTCTCCTTGCCCTGGTTTCAGAAACAAAAAGCTAAAAAGACCTTTTTTTCAGCTGCCGTGTGTTTCGAGCATGGGGACTGGCAAAGGCAGAACAATGACCTGTGTGCACACACACATGTGTGTGTACACGCACAGCCAGTTGCTGTGGCACTAAGAAACTGGAGAGTGGAATTAGAAAGACAGGTTGATGTGCCGGGGAAGATCAATGAATATGAGAGGTTCACTGATGACAGATGGCTGGTTTCGTACTCTGAAGGAGTGACAGAGGAGGAGGAGAACCAGCTGTGAGCAAGTTGCGGGATGAGTGCATTGGAAGCACAGCCTTGTGCTGGAGAAGCAGCCCTGTTCCAGCAGAAGCAGGAGGATATATAAAGGACAGTGGCTGGGTAACTGAAAAGTGGTAAAGGAGGGAAGAAGTGTAATAAAGAGAGGGGGACTTGTGCCAGCGCCTAGAACATTTCCCAGAGTTTTAATGATTCAGAAGACATGGTCTCACAAAATGATGAAATGCAAAATGATGGGGAAATCTGCAGCACAATTAAATCAGAAAAGTGTTGATGGCAGAGCTGATGTTGCAGACAGTTGTTTAAAATACCAAATCCTCACACAAATGTGCACAACTTAAATGCTTCCAGGAGAAGGGATAGGGAATTTTTAGTCAGTGGGTTATGGTAGATAAAAGAGTGTTAAAACAAGCCTAGAATAATGGATGGTGATTTTTATAAATTATGTAAGGAGAAGGCATACAGGTATTTGTAAAAAGAAAGCCTTACATGCCCTGGCTAGCCTGTGGAAGAAGAAAGCAGCATAATGGTATTTTCCATTATTCAAGTGACTCATTTTAGCACAGTAAAATTAATAGATTAGATTGATTGGTGGGGAGGTGGGGGGGGGTCAAGAGAAGGAGAAATGTGAGACTTTGGCATGTTGTAAACAACAAAACAGAGAAAGCAAAATGTCAAAAGAGAGATGGTCTGCATTATTCTACACCCTATGGGAGCAAACAGATTGTCCACTAATAAGGAAATGATCTAGCCATTTTTTTAGATTAGTGGTGTGGGAGGAGAAGAATTTAAAGGAGGGAATGCATGGATCTCTTGGTAATGTATCCGCTGGTTGTCGTTGTAGGAGATAATGAGAATGTAAAGCAAAGGTGGGAGGAGAAAAGAGCTTCTATACAAATGCTGTGAGCATATTAATAAGGTCAGCAATTGAAAACATGCATTTCCAAGGCTAAGCATGATATTCCTGGAATGTGTGAGCTAGAATGGACTGAAAACAGAGTAGGAAGATGAGAAGTTTATTAAGGGAGAAGGCTCTGTTCTTCAGTCACAGCAGAGACAGCAGTATATACCCATGTCCGGAGCAGGAAACACTACCAATGTTTTGTCTGTCAGAGCAAAGGCTGTTTGGGCAGAAGCTGAGGAAGGACAATGAATGCAGTCATGCTTTTCCTGGATGTTGCTACATACCCCCAGGGTAAGCAAAGAAAGTAGGTTGGGAAATGTTTTTACAGATAAGAGAAGTCTGTAAAACAGCTAGAACATTGATCATGAGGGATTTTAATTACTCGGCTATTGATTGGGACAGCCACGATGCAGAAGTGAAGTGGGGGAATGGGTTTCCAGAAGTAATGAAAGATTGCCATCTCACATGGCCAGCTGAGCAGCCAAGCTTGCGTAGTCTGAGCCTACACAGTCCTAATTCTAGGAAATGTGCCAAGTTCAATCAATTAAGTTGAAGTTGGGGAGTAGTTAGGATCCAGTGACACAGTCTATCACCAGGAAAAAAATGCTCAAGAAGAGGCAACACAAACATGTAAGACACAGGAAGAAATTCAAACAAATGGAAGTTGTGCTAATGAAAATTGACTGGAATATTGTAATGTGTTGGAAATGCGATCAGGGATATTTCTTGAAAGAGGCTATAAAGCTGGAAGGGAAGGGAATGGAGCAGTAATTGAAATTCATCCTAGTTCAGCCTAGTGAGGGAATACAGCAGCAGAGGCTAATAGTTGCAATGATCCTTGGCTAATGGAGAGTTCAGTGGGGGTCAGGAACACCTGCATATTTTAGAACAGCCCTGACACTGCTCTAAATTATGTGGCTGTCTGGATGTCCCTGGCAGCTATATTAATACCTTTACACCTTGGTCCTCCCATGTACATCAGTATATCAGTTGGCACTCCAGTTCTAAAACTTAGCCTCGTACTTCTTATGGCATGAGTACTCTGAAGAAATAAGTGTCACTGTTGCTAAAGTAGAAATGCTAAAGAAAACTAATTCTTATCTCAAAAGGCAAGAATGAAGAAGGATTTAATCAGGCTAGGAAAAAATGGCACTGAGAATGTGATGAGCTGTTTCTTCTCTTTTAGCAGCAGTAGATGAAGGAAAAATACATTACCTGAAAAGTACTAAACCCCACTGAATATCATAGGTGATATTACAAGCCTCAAAGTATGGAAAAGTGTAAGCTTTTTGTAAGTTAAAGGAGGTTATTAGGCAGTACCTGATTGCCATGAAGCCTTCTAGGGGACTGTGGAAATCAGTATATATAAACACAGCATGAACAATGATGTGGTAACTAAAATATGAGCATATGACCTGGTATGGACTTTCTAGAGGATGAGCTGTCAGGTGTGAAGTACATCAGTCATCTCAGGTTAAAGCAAGAGAAGCAAAGCAGAAGAGCAGACTAGGACATGGCATTGCCTGCAAAACTCACAATGTGTTGTGCAAGTGATCTGCACACAGCAGAGAAGGGCAGATGATGTTGGAGCTTGGCAGCAGGAGGCACCTGGAAAAGGCAGCCACTGACCCAGGTAGGTGACCATACCTGTAGGAGTGGGATGAACCCATCTGCCTTTCATGCTCAAACTGTTTCACTCTGTGGAGTTGACTGAGTGTCCAGGGGGGTTCTTTCCTAACTGCAGGGTGTGCAGGGCAGAGCTTTCCCTCTGATTCATTCCCTCTGGCTCTGCTTACAGCTGATGGGGAGCAGCAGTCATACTCAGGGCTTGAGTAGAATGTACTAAAAACTCCTGCATCTCTCCAGCAGCTATAAGGCAGTATGGATGATTAACTCAGATGTAGAAGCCTGTATTGAAGGCATCTCTAAGGGACCAGATGAAGCTTACACCCAGCCTGCAATGTCAGAGCAACATGTCCTGATTACATTAGGCAAAGCAGGGACTCAGACTGTCTCCTACCCCCTTCATTACTGACATATTCACTGGGCTTCTGGCTGTCTGGGCTTTTCCCTTGAAATCTGTTTCAGTACCTATCAATAAAGAGTGTAAGTGTTGATGACAGGCATTGCTCCAACTAGATCATTGAATTGAATGTTTTCTGGTGAATTCTGGTAAGAAACCCTGTGCTTGAGATTTTGTTCCCTTTGGTCATGCATTGATCAATATGAAGGAACACCTAGCAAATGAGAGAGTATCCTAAGACACACATGTATATGAATAAAAAATATTAACTTTTTCATTGCTTTCTGAGCAAGTATTGCCAAGAGTGTCCCATGGTTTTTAAAAATGAACAAGTGGCTGATGGTGTATGTTGGCTTACAGAGATAAAACCCTACTCACCTTAGTGATTCCTAATCTAGCTATGAAGTCAAAGGTTATTTCCCAAATTCACAAGAAATAACAGAATAAGAGAATCAGAAACGTTTCCATAGAAAGTTTCTTCATACATAAGCAGTACTGGCTTGAGCAGCTGCCCTTTTCTATGAGTACTGAAAGACACATCAGTGTATAATGTGGTCAGAGGAGTTATATTTAGGCTGCTCCCTCATGCTTTGGAATATGTTTAGTTCTCATCAGCCTTCAGCATCTTTCAGCAGCATGTGTGGTTACAAAGATTAGCATCTGCACCTTTGGTGTGTATATTTTGTAAATAGCCTTTGTTCTGATGTATTTGGCACTCTAGTCCTAGCACACCAACAGAATCTGATGGCTGAATATCAAGGACAACTCAGCCTGTGTATTTCCATGTGTCCCTGTCTCTACTTGTGCAGTGAATCTTCCCTACTCTTTCCACTTATATGAGAGATGGGGAAGTAAGGAAAGACCAGCAATGAGGAGATATAAGGCAGAGACCAGAACCCAAAGTAAAAAAGACTGTAAAGCCTAGAAATAGAGTTTATTATAAGAGACCAAGAATATTGTCCTGAGGAAATACTCGCAGAGTATAGGAGCCTGACAGAGAGTTTTCATCGTGGAAGTCCATATTTGTATGTCTTCATCATTTATTTTAATTTATTTCGTTTCTGGCAAGCTGTTTTCTGTTGAGGAGTATAAGCCCATGGTCAGCTTGAGACAAGATTAAAATTTTGGTATTAACACTGATAGATTTTTTAGAAGGAAGCAAAGATGGAGAGATCTGTGATGTAGCTCCAAAAGGGAAGCAGGTGAAGAAAATCACTTTTCCTCCAAGAACAATGATTAATGAACAAATACGTAATAAATATATGAGAAGTGCTGCATGTGAGATATTATAAAGAGGTTCTGAGCATGACTGCAAAACAAGACAGTAAACAATGCTAAGGCAAGAACAAGTGGTGCAGTAATATTGCAGAGGAGGTTAACATGAATAATAAGAAAGTGTTCAAGTACATAAGGAATAGAGGATCAGTAAAGGATATGATGAAAATGATTTATTGACAGCATAGGTAGACATAGCCAGAAACATCAACAAATTCACTGCTTCATTGTGCTCTAGAGGTTGTTTACAGAAAATAACTTCCTGGGGTTGTGATGCTGGAGGTTGAAGAGGAAGAAAAACAAAAAGTAAATAAAATGGGAAAGCTCCTATGAGCTTGCCCCCTGTCAAAACATATCTTCCAAAGAGTACTTTCCTTATAATTAGGGCTCAAGCAAGACATGCCTTTCCTGTTAAGATAAGCGATGCAGATTTGGCAATTTACGATACAAAATACTTTGGTGGAAGGAAGAAATGGAAAATGTGATCAAATAGGGATAAAGTGGTGACAAAGAGGAGAGACACCTTTGTAGGATAAACTAGATGAGCATGATGCCTAAGACTACTCAACCCCAATATCAAACTTCCAGGAAGTGAAACCAAGAAAGAAGAAAGCTTATGTGGGCTACAGAATAAGGCAAAAAAAAGGCTTCTGGTAGACTATGGTGTACAGAGGGACCAGAGTGACTGCATCAGCTGCAGAAACTCAGGTTTAGGATTTTTTGTTTGAAACTGTCTAGTGCTCTCCAACAGTCCTATGACCCTGGACTGCTCTTCCCAGCCAGGGCCAGCCAACAGGACCAGGAGATGACCTCCTGGTCAGCTCCATCTTACCTCCTGTGGTTTTCATTTTGGTTCTTTCTGCTCCACACTGTGGAAATGCTAGAGCAAAACACTGGGGAGAGGTTTGTGTGTGGGCAGAGAAGCAGGACATGCTGCCATCCTCCCACCTGCCTGAGGACATGTTCCACTTGGGTGTGAAGAGATGAGGCAGCAGGCTTCAAACATGATGGTGATCTCAGGGATAACAACTATTGTATACCAAAGCATTGGAATTACTCAGAGCAGTGAAAGCCAGTGCCAGGTCTCTCCAAGCATATGTTTCCCTGAGGAGGGCAAAGGAAGGCTTGAGGAAACAGGTTCAGACCAGAACAAATGGGAGACAAGACAAAATGCTTGAGAGCATCCAAAGCATACTGATCACAGTGCTTTCACCTTTTGATTCAGGAGCAGGTGTAATGTCAAAATTGCAATCTTATTTACTAAGCTGAAGCTTCGAGTTTTTTCTAAATCTGTTCTTTTCATTATTGGCTTATGCTTCCCGTTTTCCTTTCTCCCACACAGGTTATTTCCTGACTGACTTGTTGACTGTCTGTTTTCTGAGGGCAAAGGCTGTCTCCTTTGTCACTCAGCCCATGTGTAGTGTCACATGGGTCCTGATCCATAACTGAAGTTTTTAGATGCCATCATTATCTAAGTATTGACCACAAAAGAAGCACGTAAACCTGAGTCTGCCCTGCTTCTGCATGACTGCAGCATAGCCAGAAGGCTTCTAAAATACCAGACAGCAGGTGTGCCGTGTGGTTGTGGGATGAGGGATGGGGCTGTGTGTGGGGGCAATGATGGCAAGGAAGGTGGCAGGGCACACCAGGAAACAGGATTCAACTCCCCTCACTGGCACCAGTCCAGCATTTGTTTGCTGAAAGATTTGGGGTGAGAGGTGTTTTAAGAAATAATCTGAAGTCCAAGGGTTCTTCTTATGCAAACCCTCAGCAGCTGGCAGCACGGAGGAAATGACTAACGTTGTGTTTGCTGTTTCCCATGCGGCACTTGTGTGCGCAGAACCTGTGGGAGGGGGAGAGGGGGATTTTCTCAAACCGTGTCTGCAAACAGACCCTGCTGGTTGCTTTGCTTTCGATGCCAGCAGCCCAGAGGGGAAAAAAGGGCTCATCCTGGTCAACTTCACTTCATGTGGGGAGAGAGATGCATCTCCCCAGGGAAATGGCCAAGGCAGTAACTAGAGGGAGGAATCTAGAGTAAGATGTCTGATGGCTAATGCTCCAGGGGCTCAGCACCTTTCTTGCAGAGTTAATAAAGAGTTAAAAAATCCTTTGGGCTCAGAACCATGCCTCACCTGGTGCAGTCGCCACTGGTCACACACAGTGCTGAAATCAAGCCAAGTTAAAACTCTCTCTCACTTCTTAACTTTGAGTTCCTCTGTAGAGTTAGAGCAGTTGATGACATTGTTGATATTTTACCTCTGAAGTGTCTGTGTAGGAGGTTGCCACTTCTAGTCTTGCAGGGAGAGGAGACAAAGAAATGAGGGAGATGGAGTGAGATTCCTCTCTTGCTTCCTGGGTAGCAGCCAGAGGCACATGGACACTTTGCATTGACTTCCAAGGGCCTGGAACAAGGCTCAGTAGACAACCTGTAGTTGAAGCATGATCCTAAGGTGAGCAAAGAGGGGTACTGCTGGGCAGCTTGGGAACTGTACCAAATGTACCAAATTGTACCAAACTGTACCAAACCAATGATAAGAAATGAACACTGGAGAATATTTTGGGGGGATTTTTTTGTTATTATTATTATTTGATTTGGTTTGTTTGGCTGGTTTATTTTTTTTCTTTCTTGTGTTTGTTTGTTTGTTTGTTTGTGTTTTTGTTTGGTTGGTTTTAAAATTTGTTTGTCTTTCTTAATCAAAAGAAAAAAACCCACCCAAACCACTCTTATCTTATTCAAGTCAAAACTGAACACAAGGGAAGGGGAAATTATGATAAACACATCAAGGTCCTATGGTAACATACTGGTTTAACTAAGTCAGTCCTTGCTGCAAGCTGATGTCCACTCAAGCAGAGTCCTTATGAACAAACAGAGAGAAGCTAGAATGCACTCACACAAACAGAGGTCAAATGTTTCTGTTGATGGGAATATTTTCTCCTCAATGCTTGGGGCATTTGGGGCAGTTGTTTGCTGTTGTTGCTGCAAATCTGACAAAAATTCAAAAAACTGAAAGTTGAGAGTTTCTGTCACAGAAACCACTTGGTCTTGAATGAGGCACCAAAGCAAATCAGACTTTTCGTTTGTTTATACTATTGTTGTCCTCTTTTCTATTCTTACTATATAATTATTTTCAAATAAATGCATAAAGACTTTTCTGTTGTTGTTTTTAACCCCAAATGCTTAGAGGATTATTTTAGTCAGAGAAGCCATAAGGCCCATTTGTTTAACTGTTCTATAAAACCTTTAGTTTGAGTATTTTAAGAATATGCCGAAGAATGGTGCTATCCTACCTGCTTTCAGAGAGGGCATGGAAGGAGAATATATTTAGCAAGAGTTGGTGGATCATTAAGTGGCTTTATCTCCCCTTAACATCTCTCTGTAAATAAGTCAAGGTTTGTTGTAAACTTGTGCAAGTGCTGGCAAAATTTAAAGCCTTAAAACAGTGAACTGCTTTGAAGAAAGCTTATCTTCCTAATGGAAACAAGTTGTGCCTGTTATTTATATATGTGGTGAAGCTTTATTAAAACATGGAGGGGGGTCTTACTTTCCCTCTTTAAACAGGTCAATTATTTAACATCAGACTTAAACCTTGGATTACATTGATAGAATAGACCATAATAAAAACAAATAAACTCATTCTTTATGTACCACCAGAGCTCAGAATTATGCATTGAGGGAAGTAATGCAGCACCAAGAGAGTAGTAGTTTGGAGGAATGCCTACAGAAGTCAATGAGATAATATTAGTTGTGCTCCTTGGGTATTGGATCATACTCTTATTGAGCCAGATGTGTCTGACAAATGTACCACTGTTCTGGAATAAAGTATACTGTTTTCATGGAGAAATAAATAGGCTTCTTGCTACCCCCATAGGATTTCACAGGTTTTTTTGACATGCGGGATAGCAACTGGAAAAGAAAACAGTTTTGCTTCATTCAATTATTTAAGCTTTTGAATGGTTTTTCTTAACTTGATTTTTTATCTTTTTTAATTCTGTGTTTCTCAGTCGGGAAAGGTTAGCCTTGATAATTACAGCTTTCAGTTACAGATCTGGTTTCCATTTTTGACTCTTAGAGAAATGTGCAGATTTGTGGTATTAGGATTGCCGTTTCTTCAAGTGAGTAGAAATAGCTCTTTCTTTTCTTCCTTAGAAAAATAGAAACAACACAATTGGATTATGTTTATAATTAGGTCGGATAACTGGAACATTTTTTATCTCTTGATGTATATATATAGGCACATATCTTCTTTTAGGTTTGAGCTGTTCAGAGGTGACATCAATGTTCAGTTTCAGATCTGCCTCTGCAGTTTTAGGCAGGCTATTGTGGTGGAAAGGACCTGACCAAAAGTCAATTTATCTGAGTTCACTCTGAGCATTAAACTAGTTTTCTATCAAGACTTGAAACTGGGATAAAGTTTCTAAGCCCTTAATGGTGAAAGGAGGTCCAGTGGATTATCTGGTGATTGCTAGTGCATCCCCAAGCTGCATCCCAAGTTTTTGAGTTGGACAAGGACTAATGGAGCTGAAGTACTGCCTTGAAAAGTCTCTCCAACACAAGGGTGTCGCTCTCTTGACAATCTCATAGCAATATTTTTTAACATGCACATCTGGCCCAAGCCATACCAAACTAGGCACAATACCCAGGGTGTCCTCTGCATGGGAGTTGAGGAACCAGGAGGTTCAGTGTGTAGGGTGGGTGCTGGAGAGCTACTGGCATTGAGAGCCCCAGCACAGCTGAAAGGGATGGACAGTCATTCCAGTTTTGTTTGCAGCTGCCAGCATCTCAAGGAGCCTACTGAATTTGGAGGCATGTCAGACGTCGAGAACTATATTTGGTATTTGGTTTGCCCCAAATTTTGGAAAAAAAAAAAAAAAAGAAAAAAAAATCAGTTTCAAAATTAAGACAAGAAAAGGCATTGGTACAGCCAAAAAAAAATTAAAAAAAAGAAATATATATATCTTAAAAGTATCGCTTCCTTCCACCAACAGTGCTGTAAACCAACTTTAAAATATCACATTCCCTGGCAACTTCATCTCCTGTCTGCCATTCAGGAGTGGCACCTTAGCCTTTGGCCTGTTGTCCATCTCTGGGCAAGATGGTTGAAGGTGAGGTGTGTGGTGAACAGTGACTGCTTTGCCATGGAGGGACCCACATATCCAAAAATAAGTGTTTTGGTACTTGCTCTATCTATTGGCTGGAGCATCTGAGGACCTAACATCCTTGCTATATTTATTTCCTTGACAAACATGAACACACCTGGAAAGCAAGAAAGTCCTAATTGTATCCTCCCACTGGGTGGAGAGTGCAGGCAGAGAGAGAGGGACACGAGGGACACACACTTTGACCGTGTAGCTCAAAGGCTTCTCTGGGCACCAGCAGCTGGGCCCCCAGTCATGAAGGAAATTAGAGGAGGGAGCTGGAACCCATCTCTGAAATTGCATGACCCCAGGTGTGGGAGTGTGTTGCCTTCCTTTTAACTTTGCTTCCAGACTGATACAGAGGAACAGAGAGAGCATTGTTATTAGATGCAACATGAAGTAACAAACAAAAGCGTATCTCTTAAAATGTTGAAAAATAAGTTTGGGCAGAAGTACTTTGTTGACCTTACTGAAATAACTCCTTCTCTGACCCAGATACAGCATGTGTAATCCACTTTGTAATGTCACTATAATGCTCATCAAGATTTCTACCTTGATATGACATCTGTAGATCAGGCATTCATTGTTCTGATCAGCGGCGTTCTCGTGGTTGTGTTGCTACCTGGGCAGCTGCTGACACCAAAGAGACTTTGGCTGTATAAGATCATTTGAAATTTGCAGCAGCAGAGCATTTAGGATTTGCAGACAAAACCATTAAAGTATGGGCTGGATAGTTTTCTTTCCCTCTAAATATGAAGGAAGAGGACACAGGGATGACATTTTATTTAATTTGGATTAAAAGAATGCTGTGAGGTTTCATTTTTTTGGAAAGGTGAGTTTTGATGTTACCTTAAACTGGTAAAAAAAAAATATGAAAGTTCTGGCTGAAACTGTTTCCTCTGGAGTTTATTTCTAAAATCAAAACGCCTCTCTGATTTGAAGTTCTGAAACCCACTGCTGTGAATAAAAATGTGCAGCCATTTCATTTATTCATTTTGGAAGAATGAAAGAGGCAATGAGTAAAACTGCAGTGGGGTGAGGAAAACCTGCTGATCAGAATGAAGGTTACTTATATTACAATAAACATGTGTTGGTCTTGGCTAATATTGGTTTAAGTCACAGTCTCATTTGAACTCAAAGTGCCTTTTGCTTTGGCTGCTCAAAGGACACAATTGTCATCAAGGAAGTAAAATCTCTTCTGTTCCCCCAGCTGGAAGAAAAGAGATTGGTGGTGGCAGTGGAAGGGACAGGGCACAAGAAAGAAAAGGAAAGGAAGGCAGACGCTCGCACATAACTTCTTACAATGGCTCCAGCATGCCCTTCCATTGGCAGGAATCCTTTTGATCAAATCCTTGCCCTGGGCTGAAAGCGTTTTAATGAGCATACAGACACCGTCTTTTTTTTCTGGGTCTATTTTGTGTTCTTAAGGATAGCGAAGTAAAGCATGCACTTAAATGATCATGTCTGTGCTCCTTAAATGTGCTCGAGAGAAAACGCACGCTGCCTGAATGTGGAGACTGAGCAGTGCCAGCCTGAGGGACAGAAGGAAAATAGCAGAGGGGGAAACTAGTTTTCTTCAGAATTTTGTTTGCTTAGGGAGGAGGAGTATACAACCTCTGGAGGGGTGAGGATTTTGGGGTCAGGAGATGTTTTGTGGAGACCCCCATGTCTTAGTAAATCTCCACAGCATTGGTTTCTTTGAGATTTCCCATGAAGGCTACTGTGGTTCAGCCAGGTCCTTCCTGGTGCACCCAAAAAGACTTTGTGTGGTGCCCTGCTGGGTGATCTCACCCAGATGCTCTGAGACAATGTCCTGCACAGCTCCTTGTGGGAGTTTGCCCCTTGAGCTCAGTCCTAGACCTCTTCTGCTAATTGTCCTGCTGAAGAGGACATGCTTGGTTGGGTCTGCAGTGGTGATCTGTTGGTTCCTGTCTCCCCACTGCATTGAGGGCGGGTATGGGACTATATGGATGAGCTCCTTTTGGCAGCAGTCCGTGAATAGTGGGTTTGTGGAGCTGAAGAAAACTTTACTCACCTGGGCTGCCAACATGGATATTCCAATGAGCTCTAAAATATATTCAGCATAGAATAAAAAATTAATTTAAAAAAGGATTATGCTAGACAAAAGGTAAATGCAGTTTAATTTGTCACATCTCATTTTTCTGATGCATTTGTGGGAAAAGGCAACCTTTGTCAGTATGTCACAGGGTACTAGCAGTTACTGCAAAGCAATAAAAGGACCCATTGGGCTTGGGAAAAAAACCCCATTACTAACTTCCTATTTTCCTGTTAGGCTTCAAAGATGCACGTGCAAGAGGTGGGGGCCAAGACCTCTGTGCAGAAGCAGAACCTCCCCCAAAAAGACATGGAGAGGGTTGAAAGAAAATTTTGCCTTGACAGTAGCTACCCAAATGAAAACCTTTTAAAAGTTTTTTTGATGTGCATCACAGGAGGTGCAACTACTGGGATTTGCAACCAAACAAGAACCCTGCAGATTTTTGAAATCCTGGTGATAAAGGTATGAAATTTACAATTTGTGACTGTTCCTCAACTGTGAACTGCCAAAACAAAGCCTCCAAAATGTAACTTTTATTCATGACTGATGTATTTGTAAACCGGACAGCGCCAACACTGAAGCTCTGTCTGGGTTAGCTCAGGGTCCCAGATTCTGCTCAGGTAGAGCTGTTGCCTGGAGCTGGTTGCCCCAGTTGTGTGAGCAATGCTCTTTCCACAAGGGGAGCATTATTCTTGCATGGCTTTGGTGTGGCTAACGGGTATATCTGAAGTGACCATATACTTTTAACAGTGTGGTAGTGGGTAAACGGTGGAAATTTATGTCATGAGCCCACAGTTCATCTAATTAGACATTTTGCCTCCAACGATGGTACAAATAGCCCTGGAAAAAAGGTAAGACACCAAATATGGATATCAAGTTAAAAAATCCCTGATTTATAATATTTAAGTATTTATATAGGTTTTTGTAACTAGTGGTAATTCAGCTCATGTCATCCTTATTCTCATTGCTGCCTTTTTAACAATCTCCTTGGTTATTTTTCTCAATAAAGTGGTCCAAGAGAGTCTATTCTACAAGTTAAATATATGAAATGTAAAGTATTTGTTCTTTCAGTTTTAATTTTACCATATTAGTTTATCTAGGAGTTTCAGATTTATCCCACATAGACTATGCATTACGTCACTTGCTTCTGCTCATTTTCATGTGAACTAACCCGCAGTACTGAAGGAAGAAGGCCTGTACATCAAACCACTTTGGTTTCCATTCTTGATAATGATTCTTCCTGCTGCACCTATTTCAGTGAGGTAGTCAGATTTGTGACAGCAACTAAGTAATACATCTTTTTTGGTTGTTTGTTTTTTCTTTAATAATATAATATTTTTAGAGTAATTCTTTCACTTAACACATCTTTGCAATTCAAAATATATTCCATCTGGTAAGGCTTAATTTTCAATATTTCCTTAGTTTAAAGGTTTGTTATTTTTGCCCTTCTAAATTTGGGGTGATTTTCTTTATCAAAAAGTAACACTAACACCTGATGTTCTACACATGCACATGCATACAAACATATATATTTATAGATCTACCTACATATAGGTTTGTGTATTTATATATGTTTGTGTAGATACAGTCTCACATCTGAACTTGCTCTGCTTATTTCACTCAGCTTTTCAAACAACCCTCCCTTCATGCTTCCTGCCTACAAGCTGTACTGGCACAGGGCAATTTAGAAAATAATTAATTCATTAACTAATCTCAAGGATACCTGAACAAAATACCAAAACTGACAGAAACAAAAACTTCAGGGGTTTCATCTGTGAGAATGAACATGTAGAGAATTCAGATAGCATGCAAGTACCTCAGAAAATGTTTATGTGGAAAATTGTCCATGCATTTTATTACTTGTTCACAAAAAATCTCAGTGTGCAACTTAGCTAAATTACCGGCAAAGTTAAATTAGGCATGCACACTTAGAATTGAAAACACCCCTTCTGCCTGCCACACAGAGGCCACGAGTTCATAGAAAATGGGAACACAGAAATACCTGATATTCAGTCTGTAAGAAGATGAGCTGCCTGGATAGCCACAAAAAAATTCTTAGCAGAAAAAAGGGATTTAAACGAGGATGTTAAAAAATTACAACAGGATGTATTTCTGCTATGGCATTTTTAAATGAATCACACCACCAAAGTATCGATTCTCTTACCAGAAAAATGCAATATTCACTACTGACAATGTTTCAGTGTCCCATCTGTATGTGTCAGCATTTTGGAGACATCCTACAATTTAATATTTGGAATATTTGGAATATTTCAGTTTTAGAAGTGGTACACTACATGATTTTTTTTTTTTTAATTTCCTGGTAGTTGCTTTTTCTTTCAGACAGGACTTTATACACACACACAGACAGACAGACACACACACATATATATATGCCAGTCACTTTCATGTAGAATTTATCAGTATTGTGTATTTACAAACTAATTGAACTAAACAGATTGCTGGGGTACATCCCTAGCCTGAATACAGCTCAGCTGTGCCATGACGCAGAGAGAGGGAAAACTGCACCTTCAAAGAGCAAAAGGTCCAGCCCTTTAGGGGTTTAGATGCTGCAGAGACTGTGAGACCAGGCTTGTGCTACAGCACTAGGCATGCCCCAAAGGAGAAATTTGTGACATTCCTTAGAATGATGGCCACTTTTTCTGAGTTTGAGGTGGGATCATAAGATGTTTTTAATCCAGGCAGAGCTGTGTGACAAACATTCTTATGAATTTATATGCTCTCATGTGAAAAAGATATTTAAAGCGCCCAGGAGCAGAGGGTGGGGAATTATTTATTTATTTATCTATTTTTATTTCTCTGTTTTCATTTCTTTAAGCAGTTTGCTGGCAGCCAGGCTTGCATAGGTATTTGGGTACTGGAAGATGCAGTAAGTGTCTCATGGACCTTCCAGACCTTTTTGCAACATGAATGATGTATGGTCACAGCAGAGGCTGCAGACGCTAACGGAGGATTTTGAAAGATCTAGCAAAGGAGCTCTGTGAACCATTAATGATGATTTTCAACAAATCTTGGTGCCCTGGGGAGGTTCCAGAAGGCTGGAAGAAAGCTTATATAGAGCCAACATTTATAAAGGTTAAACGGGATGACTTGAGTAATTATAGGCCTGTCAACCTGACATCGATCCCAGGCAAAATACTGGAACAGCTGATATGAGACTTGATTAATAAGGAATTAAAGGAAGGTAATATAATTAATGCCTTTCAACATGGGTTTATGGAAAATAGATCTTGTCAAACTGGCTTGATATCATTTTTATGAGATTACAAGCTTGGTTGAGAAAGGTAATGGCACTGATGTAATGTACTTAGATATCTGTAAGGCATTTGACTTGGTACCACCTGACATTTTGTTTTATAAAGGAGAATGCTACAAAATCATTGCAGCAAACATCAAGTGCATTAAAAAATAGCTAATTGGTACATCTCAGTATGTAATTGTAAATGGGGAATATTCATTGAGCAAGTATGTCATCACTGGAACCCTGCAGAGAATTGTTCTGGATCCAAAGCTATTTAACATTTCTAAACATGTCCTGAAAAAAAAAAAAAA
>VWZU01012789.1:2180803-2214397 GCA_013397095.1 Sterrhoptilus dennistouni
AAAAAAAAAAAGGAAAGAAAAGAAAAGAAAAAGAAAAATCTCTTCCAGGGGAAGCAAACTGGAATTTCTTGGGGCTTGCCAGCTGCCTGGCAAAAAGGGAGAGCGGCAGGAGCCTCATCGGCAGGCTGCTGCAGGCTGGCCACCCCATGCCTGCCTCTCCTCCTCCTCCTCCTTCTTCTCGCCTTCCCCCTAGCCTGGCTGCTGGGGAGGCAGCTGGGCTGCAGGGCCGGCAGAGCGCCAGGGCACTCAACCTCCCCTCCTCCCTCTTCCAGACCTGCTGCATCTCCCCAGCTGCCTGCCTGGAAGACTATTGTCAATTTTGCTCTCTCCCTGCAGACGACAACAAAATCGACAGGAGCCTTCCAGCCAAGCAGCCACGGAGCCATCAGTTTGATTTTTCCTAATAGCAAATCTGAAATTTCTGGCAAAATTGAAATTTTCCCATAAAAGATATCCCGATTTTATAAAAGGCATGGTTTTTTTCCCCCAGAAAGTCATTCCAACAGAACATTCCCAGCTGCCGTAGTTCGAGAGACCTTTGAATTAAAGTCTATAGAAAAAAAACTGCTCGTGTGCCTGGCTGTGAAATAAGGGTGGGTGAACAGTCAAATACGAATAGAAACAGCCTGGGAACAAATGTGCAGGGTCTCATCATCTAGGGATCAGGCCCGGGGTATTTACTTGACTTTAAATGAGCTATGAGGGGTGGTCTCTTTCCTATAAAGTACTAGAGATGATAATTAAGACTTACACTGCAAGGTTATGTCTCTTCTGAATTATTTACACAGGCCTGAACTCTCGTGAGAATAATTCCCAGCTCACAGTTACGACCAAACTGGTTCAGAAAAGTATCCAGCTTTTGTGGCCTCATTGGAACAGAAACCTTTTCAGCAGTGGCATATCAGACACTGTGAGAGAGAGGGGAGAAAAAAAGAATTTTTCACTCAGAGTTGTGCTACAATGTCACCTTTGTTTTATCTGCCTGCTGTTGGGGGCAGTTCTCTGGGTGGTAAACAGGCCAGTGGTCCTGCCTGTGGCATCCATATCTATGGATTTTGGGGCAGAGTTGCTCCAATGCCAGTGATGTTGGGGAGTGTCAGTGCATGACCTGAGCACACCTTTCATAAGGGTGTGAGATGAGAAGCTGCAGACAGTCAGGACATATTGTCCTGTGTGGGTTTCTCTCTGTGACATCTTCAAGTCTGTACTGAAGACATTGCCCTTCCTTCCAGCTGTAGGACTGTAGATTGGACTAGAAAATGCCTCCACTTTCATGGTTTTCCCCTAGCAGGGATGCCAAATGCCAGCTCCAGGTTTCCAGGGGAGTGGGGACAAACCCTGTTTTTAGCACCAGAGTGGGGCTGTATAAGCAATTTTTCAGACCTTTCCCTGTGATGTGCCAGTCCCTTTTCCCCAGTGCCCCTGCAGCAGCAGTGAGGAGCAGACAGCACAGCCTGCACTCAGGCAAACCTCCCGCTGAAGGCACCTGGAGCTTCAGCTGAACGAGAGCTGCAAGGGGGGCAGGTGTTGCTGCCTTTGTGCTCCTGAGCTGTGCGGGGCCTTGTGCAGGCTCTGTGCCACAGGTGACTTTCTGCCCGATGGGAACAGCTTTTCACAGAACAGCACAGGAGCCTTTTACATGCCTGGAAATATTCTGCAAGTAAAGCACTGTTAAGTAATCAAAACGCAGTACAAAAAACCCCTTCTATCAGATGTGTGGATGTAAGTAAAAACGGTCATAGGCAGAGAAAATCCATGGAGATGTGCTGAGGTGAAGCTCCCCTGTGTGGTTCCTGGTGGGCAGAGTGCCTCGCCATGGGATTGCAGCATCCACATCCCATAGGGGCTGCACATTGCCCCTGCTATGGTATCAATTATACTCTACCACAGAGGCCTGCAATAGAGGCACAGCAGGGTGAGTTAAAGGATGGAGTGGCAGCTTTCTTTCTGAATGTGCCAGCCTTCACAGATATAAACCAACCCCTTTATTTGCATGTAAATATTTGCAATTAATTCTTGATAGTTTTGTTTTCGAGTGTTCATTAAAACTTCTCTCCCCTATATTTTATTCATATAGATCAGTCTTTGGCCAACATCTTTCATAAAGTGCTGAAATTTGCCCTTGAGGCATCAGATGGAGTAGTCAGATTGTCAAATAAGTCTCCTAATTGAAGTTAACACTGGCACAATATTTGTCTTTTGAAAATAAACATTGCCAGCAAAGTTGCAGGTCCACCACTCTGTGTGTGCTGTGGTAGTGTGGGAGAGCCATGGAGCATAGAGCAGAAAAGGGGGTGTTTGATACGAGAAATAACTCAGAAATGGGTATGTTAGCATATTGTTTCAGTGAAATACCAAACATGCTGCATTTATTAAAACAAATCCAGCAAAAGCTGCATTTTCTGTTGAAGCTCCTTTTGTGTAGCAGGTACAAGGAATAAATAAATATTCTCTTTAAGCAATGCATTTGCATTTTTATATCTTAAAGGGTCAGAAGCAGACATGGGAAATCAATAGTTCTCCTTGTGCTGTGAAATTAATCAGTAACTTTGGAGACACTCTGTGTTTGAGAAAACAAACTGAAAGAACATCACATGGCTTTTAAAGACATCTTCGTGTGACGTTCCCAGTGGGTTTGAGGAGCTAAAGGACTGAGCATTTTCCAGTACAATACCTACAAGAAAACTGGAACCAGAAAATGAGACAAGGCATCGTTTGATGATGCCCACTTCAAGATGAATCAGGAAGTGAGTGTTACTGCCTCTGTAAGAAGCCTGATAATGTATTCTACTGGTTAACTCTCTCTGAGGGATAAGTCACAGACCTGGGTTCTGCCTCTCACCTTGAGTGCTGATTTACCTCTCCACTGCAAATCTGGCAGCTGGCTCTAGCATAGTGCTCAAAATGACTGTTCTCCCAAAGCACATTTTTGTCTTGAGTGGAAACGGGGCGTGTACTTCAGGGTGTGCTGGGACTTCTGTGGGCAGTGCCAGTGACCAGATAGGACCACTTCAGGTACCAGGTGATATGCAAAAATAACAGAATGTGGGTCCCAATGAAGCCTCTAAAGCCTGGGTTTCTCTTTTTCTTATTCACATCGTTGACAATAAAAAATGCTGGTTTGTATTTGCTGTTTGCAAATAATTTTGAATAAGAAGCATAAGAACTTTTGAATGGTTCTTCATAAATGCAGAACCTGTGCTCCACAACATCTGGTTATGTGCATCACCTGATCCTGTCTCTGCTCCCTAGCTATTTGTTTGTATGTGGCAAATCCAGAAGTGATAGAGGGATGTGTAGCATTTACTATTCAGGTTCATGTCACCGGCAGGTTTTGGAATTCATGGTCAGTAATAATTCAAATACCTGGACTGAAAATTCAACTTCATCATCAGCAAGAGGGCTTTAAGATAAACGAAGCCATCAGCAGTCAGTGATCATACAGCTGACTCCTGCCTTAAGTGTCTGTCCTGTCTGGGAAGCTCCTTGGCTACTCTTTAAGGATCCCCACTGCTAGGCAGTCCCATTCCTAACCTAAGCAAATCCTGACAATGAAGTGAAACCGCTTGGTTTAAAACGACTGTGTACAATGGCTGTTAGCACTGGTGATGGTGGGGTGCCCCTGCTGCCCCTCCTGCTGTCCAGTGACTGCAGCTGCTCTATGCTGCACACCCTGCTGCTTTCAACCTGGCCCAGTGCAGGGCTGCCCCAAAGTTGTTGATAACCCTTGATCAAGCAGGACCTGAAAGGGCTCCAGAGTGGAACTGCTGTGAGGGGAGCAGAAAGATGATATAAAATTTTGTGTGTCTCTCCGTCCCCCAGGCAAAAAGCTCTTGAGAACTGAGTGCTCTTACACCCACTACAGTAAGGACACAGCACTCACAATGAGGTTGAGTAGCTCTGAACCACAGGAATCCAGCCTGGGAGCTTCAGTTTAAAGCACTAATACCCTACCAGGGTTCTCACTGATCAAATAAAGCCTGCTGACTTTGAGATGATCAGAATGAGGCTTCGTATCAATGTAATATAACACAGGAATTACTTGATGGGAAGTGAAGACTCACTGACGGCATGGGAGCAATTGCTGATCCTACTTCCATTAACTTTATTGGGAGCAGCCCCAAAATATTTAAGTGGAGATTGGCATATCACGTATATATAATCTAAAGTATCTTAGGATTTATGTTGTTGTATCAGCCCTGAGACAGACAGATGAAATATTACTGCTACTTCATTTAATTTATAATCTTCGTCTGACTAGACCTATACCTACCTTCTTATATGGACCCCATTACCAAAGTAGCTGAATGGCTGCCAATTATTTAGAAATATAAATAAAATAGCAGAGATTATTTTGTTCTCTGCCTCCCTACTTCTTGTGTAGTTTGTAAGATTTTCTGTAAGATTTGCCCTTGGTTTGTTTAGGCTCTTGTGCATATATGAATGGCACAGGGAATCTCCAGGTTTGTTTAAAAACTTTTGAGAAGAACAAGTCTACTAAAAAGAAATGAACATTTATTTCTGAATATATTGAGATCAGTGACTATCAGAAAGCATAAAAGCAAATAATGAAGTCTAGCTTTAGGAGCTGTGAGAATTTCATTGCACAAGCTCACAAACTTTCCCTGTTGGTTCACAGTCCAGATTGTTCCAGTCAAATGTCATGGGAGGTCATGTTGGTGGAAGGAGATGTGATATCTCAGAAAGCAAAGTCCAATACCCTGAATGGCTTTGACTGTCAAGACAGAAGCACTGGACAAACCAAAGGAATTTGTGCCTCTGAGTAAATGTATTGATACGTTTAGAAGTTTCCAGAGCTCATGGCTCCATTCCTAGATGTGATAAACAGCCATGGCAAGACTTCAAAGTCAAACAGCGCCCTGATGTCCAACCTGTAGGGGTGGCTGCATGCTTTTGGCTGGTCAGTCACAGTCAGAAAATTGATTGCCAAGGACTGAGTAAAGATGTGCACTTGCCCTCTTTGTATCAACAACTCTCCAGCCCACAGCAGGAAGCACTGCAGCTCCCAGCGCTTCAGAGAGGCGCTGTCAGAGAATGTGCTGGTGGTTGGGGTTGGATTGAGATGTGCAGGACCAAAGTTGCCACCTCTTTGGGATATATGCTCAGCCTAGTTCTCACCATGTTCAATTCTCCTCACCTGGCAATCGGGGGCTGCATCTTGGGAGGGTTCAATATGGAGCAAGAGTTGCTCTGAGAGTGGTCCAAAAGGAGGAACATGAGATATTTCCAGAGGTTTTCTCCACACCAGGACAGGACTGTATTTTCTTTTTTCTATTTCTGGCTGCTGCTTGATGTCATGAATCTCCACCAATGGATAAAAAGATAGTCCTGGACACTTTCCATAATTGTTTCTGGATATATCCTTCCTCAATCTTATTCTGCACGAAACTTCTTGAATAGCTCATTTAAGGAGAAAACACTTGAAAAGTATATTAGCAAACTCTTTCAGTGGGGTAAAACCATCCACATGGAAAATTCAAGTTTTCAAGAGAGCCATTAAGTGTGATTAAACCTTTAAAAAGGGAGAACAATGAATGCAGCCTTGTATTTAGCAATTTCATATCTTTAATTGTACAAAGATTTTCTTTAAAAGCACAAGGCTGAAAGGAAGCTGAATGTTACAGTATTTACTGAAGGAAAGCAATGAGAGAAGGCCTGTTCAGTAGCTAATGGAGTGAAGCCCAGAAATAATGACAAAAAAGCGGTAACGACCGCTCTCCAACACAACATATATAAAAGAGGAAGCCATAAAAAGGCAACAATTCTTGACTTAGCTTTGAGTTTCACAATGACAGTGATTACAGATAGCAAGTGGAAGAGCGTATATGCCATGACGAAATCTGGTTGGCTGTGCAATTAAGATTCAAGTGAAAGAAAGCAACAGGGACATTGAATTTCTACAGCAGAAATTTTGGATGGGGTATGAGAAATGGAAAGAAAAGAAGAAAGAGCAAGGCCATCAAAAAGTTAAGCAGAAAATGAATATATTCTCGTCCATTCCATCTAATAATAAACACAGTAGGGGCCAGATCCTCAGCTGAACTGAACCGGTGATGCCAGTGTTTGAGCTAGTTTGGTGTTCCTGCAGATGTGGCTGTCAGAGTGCTACACATATCCCAGCACACTGTAGCCTGTGCCCCCTTGCAGCAGCTCCACAAGTAGAAAAATTTTGACTGTCGCAAACTTGAATGAAAATAAAAAGGTGAGGAGGGCTAAAATCAAGCTGATTAAAGCATACAGTAGTTATATTTATGGTATATTTAATGCTTAGTGTTACTTTAAATAGAAAATATTTCGATACATTATTGACACATGCTAATTACCAACTTTATTTTTCTTGATCAATATTTTTAAAATGCAGTGTTAACACCTGATCTGCAAGCACATGTGCACGGCTTTCTGGCTTTATTCATGTATGTAATACTAATATTATATATGCATGCACTTTTCTGAGACTTAGTTGTCTCAGTTACAGCCTTAATTGCACGTCAAATGTTAGTGAGCATCCAGTGCTTTTCCTAACGCTTTCCCTCTGCATACCTGTGAACACTTTGAAAATGCAACTTTTATTCACTTGTATATTTAGAAAAGTTTTTTATACTTGTCTGTTTCCTTTCATTTTTGGTTCTGGTATTGAATTAGAGCAGGTGCCTGAAGCTGCAGGCTCCTTGCTTTTAGAAACATCTCTGCTACTGAGACATATTTAGTAAGTGGGGACAGTGATCAGAACAGTCTGTCATGGCAAAGACCCTCCAGGTGTGGCTATTAATTTTGGAACAATTATGTTTTTAATTACAAAGATGGTTTAGTCTGGGATTGAGGACTCCAGGTAGCCTTGAAAACAACATTCAAATTTGAGACATAATTGTTGTTAGAAGCACTGAAAATAATTGTTATTAGAGGCACTGATATTTCCTGTAGTCCCACCAACTCTGGAAAATTTTGGCTGGAGATGTCATCAAGAACCTGTTGCCTGACAAATGAAAAAGAGGGAAATGACTGTAATTTAGATTTTGCAATCTGCCATCAGTGAAGATGTATGAAAATCACTGGATTGAAAAGGAGTGGGAGAGAAGAATGAAAATGCTCCCTATAGACAATATACACTGAGGTTTTGCTAATAAAGAAAGAGTGCAAATACAGAGTTCCACTGTCTAAAATAAAAACAAACTAAATTTCTTTGTGCCATAGCCCTTAGCCTCTAATAAAGGGCATTTAAGCATGACAATATAGCTTGATTATAATAAAAAAATACATCCTTATATAAACAAAATTATTTATTAATTTGTATAGGCTACATCCCTGACACTCCCAGGACTGTGGCATTTTTTTCCAATGAAACACTTAGGCAGCTACTCTACATGGAATAAGGCAGTACTCTACATAAGGCAGGAGCATCTGAATGCACAATAGTTCCTGCATTAGCGAAGTTGCTGGGAATATAGTCTGTTTGCATGACCAGAACCCATTATTTCCAAGGGATACAATGGCAACCAGAAACATTACACTCACAATACTGAAGAATGCAAATGCATTAGCTCATGACCTCCCAGGAAATGGTATGTGGCACTGCTGTTCCAGAAGTTTTGAAACTGGTCTGCGAGGCACTTATGTCTACTTGCTCATAGAAATTTCTCCTATCACTTGTTTTGTTTTGACCTCTGAAGAGAATGAATTACTCACTTACATGATCTTTAAAAATGTGTCCACATCAACAGCAGGAGGGCTCAGAGTGAACGGGTTGAGGAGGCCCAACAGAAATGAGCTATTGTGGGTGGGGAATGAAATAAAAGCTTGGTCACATGGGGGAATAGGAAACAAGGCAGCAAAGATACTGGAGAGATGTTTTGGTTCCCAGGGGGTCAAGAATGGTTAAACAAAGGTGTTTTTGAAAGTGTATCACCAGGCCTTCTCTAGCCACTCACCATCTGTGGTCCATCAGATCTTGTCCTTGTGCAGGCCAGGCCTATCTGGCACATTCAGGGAAGGTGCATTTACTTAAACTAAGCCTGAATTTGGCCCAAGAAAGAAGGGAGATATTCTACTGGAAAAGCACAATGAGAAGCACACACAGGAAACCAGGGACTGCAAGGATAAAAAATTATCCTGGATGGATGAGCCCACCAAGATCACAAATAATAACTGTGCCCAGTTTCCCTTGCTGCACTGCCCCGCAGTGTGAATGATACATTCTGGGGATCATTCACCAACACTTTGATCATGCTGATGTTTGCTTCATTTTTAAATGATTGTTTTTCTCCTCATTATCTTACTGTGATGAAATGGTAAAACTGTCTCTACACCTTAACTGCATATTTCTTATATTGACAAGCCAGTAAACAAATTTGACCTTTAGTGGATTTTATTAGGGTCATTGAAGCCCTTGGTTTCTTAGCTTGGCTTCGTAATGCTTGTTTTTGCCTTTGTTTTGCTTTGCCTCTCACATGCACAAACGTACACATGTCCATGTGCACCTGCTTCCATATTTGCTTTCATGTGATTCCTTTTTCCTGGAACCTTTTTCCAAACAAGTTCTAAAGGCCCCAAAAAAATGCTCTTTCTAAATTATTACTGTTGTTGTGTCCTTGTTAGGTAGGAGCTCAAAAAATATTCAACAAGTTGTTACCTTTTAGAAAAATGCAAGCAAAATTAGAGCTTTCTTTTTCACTGGTGACTTGTAGTCTCTGATTTCTCATTGACCCTATCTGTCTCCTCCTTTTCTTAATGTTTGGGAGAAGGACAAATTGTGGCAGGTGGGCACCTGGTGCAGCTCGTGCTGCTGGGCAGACTCAGGGACCCAGGAAGAAATTCCACCAGCACATTTTCTGTGAGCAAGTGACAGAAAGTGAGTGCAAAAGAAAAGGATGCAAGCTGGATCAAATTAAAGGCGTTTAAAAATCCCGGTGAAAGTTTAGAGAAGTGCAAGTGTCCCTGAACTAAGAGAGTGACACTTTCGTAAACTGCCTGCTGGAGTGCCAGCTATGGGGACTGTTGGAAATGCCTTTAGAGGAATGCAGAAATGAGCGTGTCCGTAATGATACAGGGATTTAAAAATACCCCCAATCCTATGAGATCCTCTGCTAGAGTATTTCTAAGCTGCAGATAACACAAGCTGCATGAGCAATCTGCAGGAATGAGGCTCCTTCACCAGGAGTAACCTAGTCCCACATTCAGGAAAACCACCACCATGCATGGCTAGTTTCAGGGGTATGCTGTTTCCTTGCAGTTGAGAAGTATGACTGGTCCGTGTGGCTTTGGCTTGGGAAGGTATTAACAGAAAGCTGCCTTTAAGAGGGGAAATTATAGTTCTGAAAAACTATTGCCATCATGTCACCTAAATGCTCTAATTCGCATTAGAATTTTCATGATTTTTTTATCTATATTTTGCACAGGAAAGGATGAGAATAGTGGGGGAAAATAATAATTGTTCAAATCAGAAATTAGTAGTAATACTGACCTTGCAAAAGGGGAATATTTCCTCCATCTTTAAACTTCTTTCCTCACTTCGCTGAAGCTGGCTGCACGCCCAAGAATTTTGTTAGACTCAGACTCTTGACTCTGTGATATCAGGTCAGCCTGTTGCTCAGCCTGGTGCACTAAACTTGAATGGAAAGATACTGGAAACCCCATAAAGAAGAACCACACTTGAAAGTACCATGACAGTAATTTTTTTCCTCACAAATTTAACATTACTTCCAGGTGCAAAGAGTATCTGTGTTCGCTTTGCTTAAAACAACAGGAATACTTTATTTGTGTTTCACCCAGTTTTACTTTGTTTTTTAAGAACAAAAATGGTGTTTCTACCACATTTGTGAGAACTTAATTCCCGCCAGAGTTTTGCCAAAATGGCCCAAGTGTGGCCACCAACTGACTTGTCATTTCCATGACTGTGCTGTGTGACCAGTGGAGCTTGTCAGTGGTGCCTGTGAGAGCTGATGGGGAGGGCAGGGCCTGAGAAATAAATAATTGGCAAGGTGTTTTCAAGAGATATATGGGAGGCAGGCAGGACTTGACATGAGAAAGGATGGGAAGATCAGAGTGGGGGCCATCTGTGGCATTCAGGCAGGGTCTTTTAGTCATCACTGGGTTTGGGGTTTTTTTTTTTTACCCCTTTATGGAAGCATAATGCAGTGTGTGGATGGAAGGTAGTGAATGTAAGTGCCTTGAAAGCAAAATAAGCAAGTACTTGGCCAAGACACTGTGGGTACAATTGCTGATCCAATCCAATGGAGATGGGTTTCACAAGGGCTTCCTGTTGTCCTAAAACATCTTATTCTCCTTGTTAAAAGGCATTTAAAAGCACAAAATACTTTTATTAAAAATGCTTTTCTGGGCTATATGGTGCTAAAAGCACTTTCTATAGCTTGCATTGCTATTTAGGAGAGCATGTTATTTCTTTTTAATTTGCTCACTCATTCCTGAATAACTTTTCATAGGACTCCAGACACTGCAGTGTGACAGCTAAACCAAGGAGCATCGGATGCGATGGAATTGCTCTACAAGCAACCTTGCCAAAGGCCCTTTTGCTGCACAAAGCTGGCTCTATCTTTGTATATTGAGGGAGCTAAATCAATGTTAAATGCTTGGCTCTTTTCACAGGACAATGACCAGGACCTAAGCTGCGTCCTTCCTTTTTGATTGACACTTGAAACGTTGAGTTGGAATCAGCCAGAGGCACTGCTACAAGCTTGAAGCCTCTGCTGGGGATAACAACTGGTGACATCTGCAGAAAGGCCGACAAAAGGCAGTTGAAAGCCGTGTTTGTTGCTTTCCCCTCTCAGATCTCCTCTCTTTCATGGAGCTCCTTACTTGCTTTAATATTATGATTCAGCACCTGGCTCTTTTGAACCTTGCTTTAAACTTCAAAAGGCGAGGTGGTATTAACAAACATGAAACGAAAAAGTGGCAGTAGTTTGATTTACTGTTGTCGTCTTATCAAGGGGGTTTTTTGTCACCAGCTGCCACTTTCTGTCATCTTTGGAACCATTATCATTTCTCTAAAATCTAAAAGACTCCACTTAATAACAGCTTTGAATACAGGCAGGATCAGTAACCTATACAGTTCTGGGATGACAGAACCGTCAAATGAAAAGAAAGATGTTGCCAAAAAAAAAAAAAAAAATCCTTAAGAAAAAACCCCAATAAAACAAATAAAAGCTGTAGTACTTCTAAGTGACCTTGATTTCAGAATTAAACAAATCAAGCGCAATTCCATTGTTCTTTTTGGATTCATTCTGCACTTTCCTTGCAACATTTCTTTTTTGTTCTCAGGACTAAGCGAAAACAAAGCCAAGGCTTCCAGAACAACTGCTCAGTGCACAACGAGCACTTCGTATCACATGAGCCCCATAAGCTCCTCACTTGTAAAAGTGCCAGTGATAATTGCCAGTCTTGTTCCACTGCTGTCCTGGTGCAGTGGCTCTCATTCAGCCTGGGATGGAGCCTCAAAAGCTTCCTTGCTAGGGCAGGCTCACTGGTCAAAAATCTATTTAACTCTCATTTTTACAGTACCTTTCCATGTTTCCATGCTGTCTTTCCCAACAGCTCTGTGCTGTCCTTTGGCTGCTGGGGCAGAACCTGAAATGCCTCTGTGCCTTGTCAGGCCAGTTTGTCCATCAAAGATTTCCAGGTTCAGTTAAAGGCAATCAAATAAAACAAACAAGTTTCTGATCACAAATCTACTGCACTTTCTTACTTGTCACTACTGTCCTCTGCACAAAACATCCTTATCCCTTTTGTTGGTTGTTGTATAATGCTATCCAAAATGAACCTACTTGGAAGGAGAAATTTCTTTTGGTGCCTTCTGAGCTCCTGAATTATTTGATGGACATACCTCAGACCAGTGTTATGTTACTTTTATCTCATAGATCTGAACCTGCACTTCTGCTCCTGTACATTTTGGTAGTTATTTCCACCTATGCAAAAAAAAGTAAAATCACCAAAGTATCCTCTCTCTTGTCCCCAGTGAAGTGTTCTTCCTCCCACAACCTACACAAGCAACACAAGGCAACAGGGAAATGGCTACTCCAAAACATCTTCCCCCAGTATCTCAGCAGCTGGTCTCTCTCTGCTACCCATCGACCCCTTTCCAGACCCTTTTCATCACAGGGATCTGGAATTGTTTAATTCCAACGTCTCTTGGTAAAATGGAGATGAAAACAACAAAGTGAATGTCCTCTGAAATGTGAAAATGCTGATGCTCTGACTGATTGAAAACCAGGATTGCTAGAATCCAAAGTTGATTAGGTTTTTTTTTTGGATTGGGATATGACAAAACTCATACAAAAGTGAGACGGGGGTTGCTAAAAATACCTATTATCTTCTGACAGAAGGCTCACTCTGTAATCACACTGAGGTTTTCTCACAGAGCATGTCCACATTTGAAATTTTAGTCATTTTAACAACTGTTAATTGCCACATGCTAACTAGCAGAAGTGTGTGTGGGGGAGATGTTGTATATTTATTTGTTCCAGACTTGGAACATATTAGAATGTAGGCTTTATTCCAGTTTGCTGTCCTATGAATGAATGTGTTACCCAATTACAAACGAAAGATATCACAAGAACAAATAAGTAAGGATCTTTTCCCAGGATGTTTTTGGATGAGGAAACCCAGAATATGTTTACCACATTGGTCCAGTGGAAATCTATTCTTCAGCCTTTTAAAAATGCCTGTGACACACAGGAGCAGATGAGAAGTGCCTGTGTAAGGTGGAAGAATAATGGAGACGTGGCTTTTTATTTTGCCCACGAGAAAAAGAAATTCTGAGATCAAAAATAGGAAATGCATGGGAAACTCTTGGTGTAATTGGATGGATGCCCCTGAAAGAATCAGGATGGATGCAGGAGAAGAGCTGATGGCCATATTATACATTTACATACATATATTCATATGTATAATTTTTTATGTAATTCAGCCACTATATTGTCAGTAAATTCAACAGTACATATGTTCAATATATTTGGAATTACAGCAACATATATATATATTTTGAATGTACAGGAACTGAATTTTTGTTTTATCATTTCTTTGACAGATTTTGGAAATGAGAAAACTGAGATCAGACTTAAAGTCTCTGACGGCATAATCCAAGATAAATATCTGACAGGTTAAGGAAACTCACATCTGAAGAAGTTGAAGATGTGATCCCCACATCTATTGCATGCCTTTACAGTCTCTACAAACTGCCTGTATAAATTCCCAAGAAGAGATAGATGTATAAGATTAACATAATTTCACAGTCTCTGTCAGGGAGGTCTCCAGTGCTGGCAGAACAAGCCAAAAAAAGAGGAACTGGAAAATTACATGGTGTCTGTGATGCAAAATACAAGCTACTGATAGTTGAAGAATACCTTCAGAAGGAGCATTTCTCTGTATCGAAAGAAATGCCAAAGGGAAAGTGAACACAAATGTTTCTATAGCCTCTATTTATTTATTTCTAAATTAAAAACAACCCCCCAAAAAAAACAATGAATAGAAGCACTGCAAGGATTTAGTCAGATCCAGCATCTCTGATGAAATTTTGCAAGTAGTTTAATCAACATGCAGCACTCCCTGGCAAATGGAATGAGGAAAAAGGTAATAAACACATGTCTATACGAATCAGCTTTCTAGATAGTCTAATCCATACTTGTTTTCAGGAAAAACTGTGAATGGAGATTGTTTCTTCTGAAAGAATGAGGCTGTGGATCTGTTTCAAGCTGATGGCAAGATATAAGGTCTTTTAGAAACAAGTAACTACAATGACTATCCTATAATACTGATAGGATTTGTAGTAAATGTAATAAGGATGAATAACCGAGTTGAAATATATATCCAGAGTTGTGAATTCTTTATAGGGAAGTCATGGACACAAAACTGTCAGAGCTTCTTTGAAAAACCTCAGTGACAGTCAGACAGAAAACATGTATGTAAAAAATCATTGAAAAATAGAAATGAGATTAATACCAGCAACATCCTGTGCTGAGAGCAGCTTTTCTCACTCCTCCTCCTCCTCCAAAATATAAAAATAAAATTATCCAATTGCACAAATGTAGGAACAGAGAAGCAGGAAAAAATACAACAAGAGAAAAGAGAAAATAATGCAGACTCTATGCCTTGAAAAATAAGTAGGTTTAGAAAATCCTAAAAAATGCAGAGAAGGTGATTAAAGGATAATTATTATTTGTTATTTCCTAGGACACAAGAACTAAGACAACCTGATGAAATGAGCAAGCATTAGAATCAAAAGAAATTACTTTTACATATGCTGTTCTATTAAATTTTACAACTTATTTTCAACTGATGTTGTAGAAGCTCAGGGTACAAATAGCTTCAAAAAGCAACTACACGGGAAGATCCCTGAAGTAAAGAACTTTTTTTTTCCTAAACAGTTATCTTTGGACAGTTAATTTTCCTTATATAAATATACCTTTAACATTTATGAGTGTTAATATGCTAAACTGCACTACTTTTATCATCTGTGATCTCTCCTGTGTCTATATTTCATGCAGCAATTGCTCTTCCCCTTTGTCAAAAATTTCTTACAGAAGTTTAGCTTTCATCTGTATGTATGTGGATTAACTTAAGCCATCCTTTGAAAAATGGACCTGTACCTTGCTTTAATTGGGCAGCATGAGTGATTTCAGACTGTCCAGTTTTCAGTAGATAGAGGATGTAAGTAGCATGTTTTCAAGTTCTTCCAACACCAGTTAAGTGTTTGTAGGGTTAAGTAAGAAGAATCCATGTAGAATAACAGCAATAAAAACGCTGATGTGTTTATTTTTCAACAGCCCACGGACAGTTATGTGGTGGACACTTTTCCTCCTGTCTACATTAACACCTTAATGAAGCCCTGACAAACATTGCTCCTGCACTAAGTTTCCAGGCTGCTGCAGATGGTCGGGCCAGATCAAATGAAAGCTTTAGATACCTATAAGGCAGGAGTTTTAAAAGCAGCCCATGGCAGTGCACTGAGAGGTCACTGTTCCAGGAAAATGCTGTGGAACTCCTGCTCACTGTTAATAAAAGTATGAAGCTTGTGTTTGTCTGAACTCTAGTACCACCTCCGCCGTTTAATATCTTTCCTTACTTCAGGACTCAGCCCCTCAGTCTCCTCCTAGAAGTAGGCACCTTCACAGTTTCATGACAAACGTCTGGCCAAGAAATGTCAGATTTTCTGTTCAGTGCTTTTCCAACTTTGCCAAAGCCAGTTCTCCTTATTCTGGGAAAGGGACGTGGGCACAGCTTTATAAGCTAATGTCAACTCACCAGCATTCCCCCAAGTAGAAAGTGTGCCAGTGTGAAGAGAGGAAAGCAAGGTTTGCCAATTAAAGGACAGAATCAAATAGCACCATCAAAACCAGACATCACTTTCTCATTTCTGGGCACTGCACATGAGTAGTGACATTGGAGACTAATGGGTGGGTGGTTTGTTAGCGGGAGCTGCTCTGCCCTCCTGGTCAGCGTTAGTGCAGGCCAAATTAAGTTATCTTTTGTTTTTATTCAGATCCGCTATGATCTGAATCTAGCACGTAGGTGAACTCCATAGTGTGCTGAAATCATGTGTTACATCTGGAAAACTCTCTCATGCACGTGCTTATTCCTCCAGCTATAAATATCCCAAAGCAAAACCTCCGAAATGGCACCCTCCTCTGGCTCAGCCGCACCCACAGCCAAACACACTTATCTGGCAATCACAGCAGCTCCAACAGAGCCGAGAACTGCAGGAAACTTCATAGCAAAACAAATTGGGCTGTGACAAATGCCTGCAAAGCTCTGGAGATCCCAATTCCTGTCACTCGACCGCAGAGTATCAAATGTCAAGGGCCAGCAGCTACCGAGCAGAGCCTGGGCTGCATGCTTCCCCTCAGCCAGGTGGGAGCCATGCACGTTGCCCTGGTCTTGCCTCCATCACAGCAACAAGAGCTGCCCCCAGACAGGATAATCCTCTGCACATGGATGCTTCCAGCAGGCATGTGATTTCCGCAGAGAGTGCCATGAAGCAATGGAGTGCCTGCAGGATTTCTCTCTGTCTGCTGTAAAAACATTGCACACTGTGATTCAGAAGTTTTTTGCATATATACATCAAGGTTTCCCAGTTCCGTGTTCGCTTCTTGTGTCACCCTCGAGAAGAGATGGAAGGCTCAAAGTCACCTTGAAATTTCTTTTATGCAATTATTAAAGGCCAAAAGAAGCAAGCATGAACTGCAAGTTACGTGAGGGAAGACTATGCCAAACCTCATTACATACCTCTTGTTCTTGTCCACATAAATATTTTAAGCATTTAGGAAAACCTTAATCCAAAAGACGTTCCTAGAAATTTCAAGTTTTGTCTTCCATTGTAGCATCAAGAATATGGTAGTCGTTAGGAAATGGAGCTTCTCCAGAAGGTATGGAGACCTTTTTTCTAGCAGGAGCACAGCTTGTTAAACACATTATCTTCAGGATAGATTAGGAATACACTTTTCCCCCCCCATTTCCATGGGAGTGCAATCACACATGTTAGTCCACCTGCAGCACTGAGAAGCACTGGCAGATGGTGATGGCTTACAGTCATACTCACCTGCCCCCTGTTCCAAAAATTGCAAAAGGAAGCTCAAGGTCTGGCCCAGCAGACCAGAGTTTCCCTGATGCAGCTGTTCCTGACATACTCATATGCTTTTTGAGGCACCTGAAAGCAGAAGCAAGAAGAGCTTTGTAGGAAAGTGGCCAAAGCAGAACTTGCTTCTCCTCCTGTAGCTCCCACTCCAGTTCCTGCACCTAGCAGAAGCTGTTCAACATGCTCTGTACCCCCTTGTGAGATGATGTAATCAGAGAGCTGCCTGAGTTTGGCTCTACTGAAGTAATATTTTCAGCAATGCCCCAAACATGTTGAGTTCACCGTCAAGCTAAGGAGTGACTGCTTTGTCTATTTCAACTGTTTTTGTTTTGAACTTTTCCTTTTGGAAATTTCAAGGAAAAATAACACCAACTGGGAGCCTACCTTGGCTACTGACAGTAGTGTTTCCAAAACCTGGAAACTCCACACAGACTAAGCTGACCACCCACTAGGTCAGGGCTGAGGCAGAGAGGCTTTATATTGTGGGAAAGCTGAATGAAGCTGCTTAATTCTGCAGCTGGGAAGAAGGCTTCTGGTCTTCAAGAGTTGTCAGCTGAGAACTGATCACTAACAGTAGAAATTCCTCCAAAGGAAAATAAACAGAAGACATTTCAAGTGGCTTCAGCAATGCAAGACATAAAAAAGTGAGAAAAATCTACAAACATTTCTCACCACCCTTGTGCTTTAAGCATTCCAATTTCTTCTTAACTTTTTATTTGTTGAAAGAAAAATATTGTTTTGACATAATGAAATTTATGGTCTAGCAAAGAAAAGGAGCCAGCTCTGTGACCTCCTGACATTTCCTAACCAAAATCCTTGCAAGTTATATGGGGATAGCTGCTTCTTTCCTTTTCTTAATTAGTTCAATTTTGAAAAAAATATTTGTGCCATATTCTAATTCCAAACATTTCACCATATCACAAACCCTAAGCTTTTGCCAGTAACACTATCTGGCTGGAGTCAACTTTGACACTACCAGAAAAAATTATGTCCATTTTAGAACCATTTTTTTTTCCTAGAGCTTTTCAAATTTGAGGAATTTGCTAAGACCAGGCAAAGGTTTTCAAACTGGAAGAAAGATGCTAAATTTAGGCACGATTTCATAGTCATGGATGACCTGGAGAGCTGAAGAGGCACTTTCTCCATCTCCTCCTGTGACCAGCAACTGAGTAGCATGAAGACACAGAGCAGTGAGGAGCACCTCTCTCTCTCTCTCTCTGGTGAAATATCTCAGATAAGTGGAAGAGGTCAATTTAATAACCTAGATTGCCCTCAACTATTAAGTCAGATTAAAATGTCAAGCCCTTCCAATGCTAGAATTTAGGGCACTTGGTATTCCTCTCCCAGCCTTTTTCAGAGACTGGGGCCATCTGCACATCCTGGGCCCCGTCCAGGTTCGCACTCCCAGCGCCTCAGTGCGGAGATGTTCAGTTTTGGTGGTTTGTCCCCCCACTTAATTTCAAAAGAAGTAAAATGAAATGATCTTTTTTTTCTTTCTATTTGGCCTAATAAGATCTCCATGTTTTTAAATTACCATCTCTTTGCATGTGTTCTCTGTAGAGCTGCCAGTCAACGTCAAATGAGGTGTATAAATCAAAACTCTGGTTATGTTCTGATAGCATTATATAGACTGGCAGAAAAACACAGGTGAACGAGTGTCACATCTACATGAGATTTTTTTCTCCCTTTTTAAATTGAGACATCTGTCTAATCTCAGTACTTCCCAGTAAATGAATATAGGCACCTCAGGAGCTTATCTAAGCTTGATGTTAAAGAAAAACATTTCTATGGGCACATTTGTACCTGTCAGCACTTACTGTAGAGATCTCTCTCTATATATATTAATGTGAGTGACATCAGAATAATTAAAATTATTGTTAATGCTAACACTGCTTTAGCACCCATTTTACCCTGTTTTGAAAGGGAGATTTTCCGTGAACCCAAATGCAAGTGGGTATTGGATCATTTTTCAAAAACTTTGTGGAAACCAGGGAAGGACAAAGTCAAAGAGAAGGAAAGTCAGCAATGCACGTCGCAGGGGATTATGGATGTATACATCTATCTATATGCTGGACTGATAAGCCTTCTCTGAGCTGTTTTTGCAAGGCAGTCATTTAATGTTGAACAAAAGTACAGCTGAGACTTTCTTTTCCCCACATCTAGCCACATCTGCACTTGAGTGAAATGCCTTATGTGTAAACCAAGCCCACTCAAAGACACCTCAACCTTGACATTTTGTTTTCTTTTACAGAACTCTGTTTCTTTACAGCGCCACTTGCCTGACACGCTCCCACGTGAAGCGGAGTTATCAGAATAATAATTAACAGGCTCTCATTAATTTGGGATCAAACAATACCCCCTAACGAAGCAGGGACTAAGCAATGTGATCCCTTAAAGTGAGGCGTATGCTTTTCTTACACCTCGTGGCATCTAATCTGCCGTAGCCATTAGGCACCGAGCTGACCGTAAAGGCCCGTGTAACATTGAGTCAAGGACAGTTAATGGATGCCGGAGCACAAACAAGAGTGCTCCAAGCATGTCAGTCAAGACTAACCTGAGGCAAAAACATCAAAATGCAGGTTGGAGTTTTGACATTCCTGCAGGCTCTGTACGCCTCGCCAGTGAATTTTTAAAGTCAATATCCCCCTCCTGCTCGCAAACACTTTCTATCTGATGAGTAGCAGTAATGTGGATCTGATTGAACTTTGACTAAAGTATTACTTAAAAGGCAGCTTTGAATGCGTATGCGTGTGTGTGTGTTGTTTTTTTCTTTTTTTTAATAAATGTCTGTGATAACAATAAAGACAGTTTACACAGATTATCACAGGCTGTGTCTTTAGACTTCAAGGTTATATGATTAGGAAATTAGAAAAGAGATGAGATTAGAAAAACCACAGAACATTTTGAAAAAGAAAGCTTTTTACAAATTATCTGTGTACTGAATTTGCACAGAATCTGATAGATAAATCTTCTCATATTTGGAAATGGATAAATGCTACAATGTAAATAGAAGGAACCGGCTTGGGAGCACACATCTGGCAAAAGTTCAAAAAGCATGTTAAGTATTCTAATTTGTTTAAAGCTTACTTATAAAAAAATGCATATTGTGATATAAAATGTAATGATTTCTGCATGGAAATGTAATGAGCAATAATAATTGCTCTGGATGAGCATAGCATACAGTGTTAGAAAGTGCAGTCCCTTTGCTTTCAGATTTCTCATTAAACCTTTATTTTCTCTTTCCCCTTTGCACAGTGGAGTGAAATCATTAAGGCAAATGGACACAAAATTTAAGCCAAGATCATCCCTAGTATTGGGCACTATGCAGGAGCACATAGGGTGCCATAAAATTGGGGTGGTGGCAGAAATAAGCACATTTCCTATTACTGGAAAAGAAGGTATGCTTTCAAGGGGAAATTGTATTAGTTGAGGTGGTACATAATTATTTAGAAGTCCTGACCAAAATTTCCAAGCAAGCTATAAAACTTAATTAATTTAGGAAGCCAACATTTTCGTGCAGTCTTTGAAGAGTTTCTGATACTGCACTTATGGTGAATATTTTGATGGGGGTCATTTTGCTATTAGAGCACATCAGTGGGTGAGCCATTTGATGTGTTTTTCATTTGTCTTGTGACCTCTCACTTGGCACTGTCCTGTTGTTCCTTTGGTTGTAACTTTTTTAACCTTTTAATTTTTTCCTGGACTTGAGATCATGTGTATTCCAGGGACATGGCAGTACAAATATTTTGCATTAACTGCACACACCTTGGGCATATTCTTTTTCTTTTGGCTCTTGGCTTCATGTAGCATTGTTGTGTCCTATTAAACTGTTGTATTTCAGCCCAGAGATGGCTGCATTCATCAGTGGAGAAACTCTTACCTCAGAAGTACAGGGCTTGTAAAGAGCTCACATTTCTCTGAGTCTTCTGGGAATGCACTGTGCTATACAAATAAATGGGTAATAAATCTCCAAATATTTCTTTTACATAAAAAAGAAGATAAAAAAGTCTTTAGCTAAACCCCTACGTACCGCACTTTTTTTCTCTGTGAAGAACACTTATTTGACGCTGATTTTTTAATTTATTCTAATGTTTTATTTCAGCCTGCATGCACCCAACTTTAATCAGGTCCCTGTCCCAGAGCAAAATGCACATTTTTCACTTGCTTTTTTTTAAAAAAAGGACTCTGTGATAACAATAAAGATATTTTTGTTGTAATAAAAATGTTTTAACATTTTGTGATAACAATAAAGAGCATTTTCACAGATTATCACAGCCCATTAGGTTTCCAATGAATTCTTTTTCCCTACCAAAGACCTGTAGTGCAGTGAAGAAATAGAAATCAAATATTCAAATCCCAACAGCAGTTTTCTATAACATCATGTTTTTCTCTCCTGCAGGTGACTTAGCATAGTCTAATGATCTCATGGTAATGTCATGGCAACTCTGTGGAGCAGAGACCATATTAAGATGTCATTCTGATGGTAAAATGATGGCAATTCAAGCCTGCAGAGACTTTATGACAAGCAATGGCAAAACAAACTCAATACAAGTCTATACAAAGCACATTATCGTGTCAAGAGAACAGTATAATCTAATAGATCTTTTCTGCCTCTAACTTCTGTGAAAGCAGTGTTGATACCTGCCTAAGAGAAGTGCAGCACTGAGCCAGCAGCAAAATGAAATCAGTATCTGCCCTCACCTCTTCTCCCAAGTATTGTTTATGAGCCACAACACTGCCTGAGCATATTAAACTGCACTAAGCCTTTTAATCTAAGATTTGTTCACAATGGATATCTTTGTCTTTCATCACCTAATTAAAAGAGAAAAGAAAGCACCAGCAAAATGCAATGACTGCGAAATGTGCAGTAGGGAAATACAATCCTAGCCTTGAGCCTGTTTTGCCATTGCTCTGGGATAATGCCAGTCTCCGAGATGCCAGCTGGTCCAGCAAGGAGCCTCCAAGCCCCAGGGGTGGGTGAGTAGGAGGTTGGGACATCCCTCTTGGCTCCACTCATGATGCCAGGGAAGGGCAGCATCCTCCCATGATCCTGTTTCACAGACACCCGGATGATGCAAGGGGGCTGGGATGGCAGCAGTCCCAGCATGAGCAGGTCCCTAGACTGTGACTGTGACAAGGGGACAGTGGCACCTGAGAGCATTGGTGACCTGGCTACACAGCCCTGCTCTGGCCAGAGGAGATGCCAGCTTGAATCCCTGCTGTATGATCCAGTTCGGCTCAAGACTCAGCCATATGGGTCACTATGATCTGATTAAATTAAGGATGCTAGAGAAGCCTTAAACCTGAATTTCCTATTTTAATTTGAATGTTACTTTTTTATGCTTAGTTAATAGTCATAATCATGTAGAGTGTGCTAGTCCATTACCACTATGTTAATGGCCAGCTAATACTCAGAAGCCCTTGGCATTGCCTTGGGGCTTGAATTCCCAGATGGTCATTAACTACCTAATAAAAGACCACCACATCATCCATAATTACTTAACATCTTGTACTTGAAAACATATTAAACAAAGTGAGCTTTTAAATATTTAGAACTAAATTACATTAAATAAATGTTATACTTGGTAAATAAATTCAGAGGTGGGGATGTACTATACGGAATTAAAATCTTGCTGCTGCTTCCTCATGACTCAATTGGTTCAGCGTGCAAAATGAAAACATTCAACCCATTTGCAGAGGGTTACTGTGATTCATTTACAGCTAATGCTGCTCTTTGATACTGAGGGATGTGTGTGGCAGCAAGGTGTTGCTTTCACTTTTCATATTCAGTACATTAATTAAAGTTATAAGGAAAACCTCTTTGCATGTGCTGGTATCTGTTCAGCTTGAGCATTAAAATGGTGAAGTTTGTGCTGAGTTTCTAAGGATGTTTCTTGTTTTATGGGCCAACAGTGAGGTGTTGATAACATCCTTTACGCTTTCTTTGCCTACAATCAGCATCTCTAATCACTGCTTTTGTTTGTGTTAATTCCTACTTCTGGTTTTAATGGTTAAGTTATATTTATTTTTTTGATCAGACAAGAGCTGTATATACTAAAGAGCCAGACCTACAGACACATTAAGAAGTGTGAGTCTTCAGTCAGTGAAACCAATAGGATCAGACATATGCCTCAACATTGCTTATTTTCCCAAGTATTACCCAGAAGCAGATCTGTACACCTGAAACTGGGCTGAGGGGAAGGACTCATTTGGTGTTGGCCTGGAGATAGACTGTGAGCTCCATGGGATTTGGATCCAGGACCTTGAGGTGAAAGGCTTTGTGTTGCCCCACCTCTCCCTGTGCTGTGGGGTTCCCCTCTGAGCAATCTAGTTTGTTGATTGTCTTTTGAAGTTAATGGCAGGATGTGCCTCCCTGTCTGTATTTTTATTGGCTTCATAATTGCTCATTGAATATTTTGAGGCCTCCGAGAGAGAAACACAGGTAGATTTGCTATTGCAGCAGCTGCTTTTCCAGTAGGTGTTCGACTTTTCACACAGATCCTGGGCCTTGGATCCATTATGGGGGAAAAAATTCAGAATTTGGGGAATATCAGGCTTCTGCATGTCTGTTATGGATAGAGCTCTCCCAGGAGTGTAATCAGATATCCCATGTTTTCTGACACGAGTTAAGAAGTGTTCAGCAGGCACAGAAAGTGAGACTTTCACAGTTCCTGAAGGAGATGGGCAGTCCATGGCTCTTTGCTCTAGCAGTGCAGGGAAGAGCTTTCCCCTTCGGTGTGCCAGTGCCTTACAGAATGCCAGGGAGCTTACAGAGAGAGCACATCAGGGATGCATGTCCTGGAGCCATGTACTCTACTGCATGATCCAGACCTCAGAGAGCTCATTCTTTCTGCTTAAATGTGCTCAGACACAGGGGTTAATCCACAAAAGCATGCTCTGATTTCCCATGTAACTCACTCAGCCAGTCCCAGTAGGGTCTGGGAAAACTGCTGGACTCCCAGACCATGTTTCTTCCTCCAGGTGTCCAGATAAGCATTTATATTCCAACTTCAGCCACCAACTGACAGATTTCTGGAAACACTGGCATCTCAAAGAGAGTTAAGTGCTGAACCTGCTGGGGAGTTTTTTGGGAAACACATTCATTTCTTCCCTGTAGCAACAATGTTGAAATAACTCTGGAAATCTGCTAATTCATTTTAAAGCTATAGGCCTGTGCTTTTCCAAAGGGAAGAGAAAAGCTTTACCAATGACAACACGTGACTCCAAGAGAAATATAAATCTTTATACTTGCTACATCCATTTGATTTACCACTGAAAGGAACCATGCTTTTGTCATCCAGAAGGATATCTCCAACCAAGAGTATTCTTCTGTCAATCTGCTATCCAATATGCCTATTGAAAGAATACTTCTAACAGAAATCAAAGAGAAAAACCTTTTACCATTTATTTCCACCAAGCATACTTTTTCACACACTCCAAGAATCACACTGGACTGAAACATGTTATTTATTTCCTGAAGTAAAGAAAAATATTTAGGAGAGTGGACACAAGGACTTTGGCCTGTTATGTACACTAATTGTCTTTGCTTTCCCCTATTTTTTTCAATGAGTCTTTCTCATGTGAATGCATAACCAAAAATTCTTCTAGGAAGAAAAGAGGGAAGGCAGAGGGCATTTAAGCACAAAGGGCACACTACAAGCAATTCCAAAGTGATTTCCAAGCTATGGCAAGAACCTGCAGTGGTGTTATTGAAATCAAGGACATTTCTATCTAAAATTTGATACAACAGAAATCTCTGTTTACTGGTGGTGTATACTTCACATGTGGATTCATCAGCAGGAGCCAAAACAGTACTGCAGAACACAGAAAGCCAAATTCCCCTACAGAAAAGGGGGTTTGTTAATATTTTTTAATAGGTGTTGGAGCTGACTCAGATGAGCAGTTCAGGAAACTGAGGCACAGACCAAGTGGCTTGTCACAGATAATCTCTGCAGTCTTGGATAACTTTGCTGTCCTTTCTCTGGCCCAAGAACACAGCAATGACTTATCCTTGGGGATCTTAACTGGATTTTGTGTCTCAGGGTGTGTTATCTCCTGGTCACTGGTATTTGCTTGTTGAACAATGGATATTCATCTGACTGTTCATCTCCATTGATAAAATACCACCAGAAGAGCTGTTCCTACCCTGGGATGATTATGAAGCCATGTGCTATTCCATGCCAGTGGAGGGCATGACCCACAGTACTGGCTAGTGGTCTGGTGATGGCCTTTTAGACAGTGACAGCAGAGTCACCCAAAACTTTGGGCTGCATGGGATAACCCATGTACCCTGACAGCCCCAACACCAGGGTTGGTTATGCTGATACTTCTCATGGGATTACCCCACCAAGAAACTCTTCCTTTTCCCAGTATGAACTCAGGATTCCCCAAAGTTGTCCTTGCTTCTGCCCAGGTGTATACCGTATTTTGCGACTTATTTTCATTGCCTTGGAGCATGTTTCTGATGCTGCTAATCTGCTGTTTAGAAAGGATGAATCGTTTTACTTAAAGGATACAGACTGTGGGTAGGACTGTATGGATTAGTGCCAAAGCAGAGGTTTTATTTATTTAGGTAGGTAAAATTTAATTTTTTTTAGATGTGGAGAATAGACATTCAATTTCAGAAGACTTTTTCGACTTGCAATCATTCCTCAAGCCATTGCTACAGATTTTGCAGCCTTGTTCTTTGCTGTGAAGATCCCTGAACAAGTTAATTGCTCACCATCAGCATTCATCTTTCTCCTTTAGCAGACTGTAAGCATCAGAAAATCTCACTTATTGTGCTAGACTTTAACTTCACAAATTGAGATGACTTGTCACTTGATTCCCCAGATGATACTTCTGGGTATGAGTAATACTATGCTGTATTTATTACAGCTATTCTAAAAGGGCTCTTCATTGCCCCCAGTGAAGTGCAGGAAGCAGAGAACATCCATGGCATTTTTTCATTTCTCAAAAAAGTCTTGGCTGTTTCCAGGTTTTGATCACTATCATTTTAACTTCGGACTTTCATTAAAAGCATTTTGAGTTTGACACAATTGTAGTGGCAGATAGAGTGGGTAGATAAATGTACCTTCTGAATAGGCTTAATACCAAAAGTGGCTAAAAGGAATGGCAAGGTATTTTACCTATGAAAATTTCCCATCCAGAAGATTTGCCACTTACTGCTGATAATCCTTTTAGCCTCAAAGGGTCAAAAGGTGAAAATGATTGAGGTACCTTTTGCTATGAATATTTCACGAGCTGCATATCCCTTTTTCACTGAGATCTATGTGCTGACTGAGGGCTTCTTCAGGATGAGTCCTTAGTTGACTGATGAATACAAAACACCTCTTGAACAAAAGGCATTCAAGATTAGCGGAAGACAAGACAGCCTACTTTGGTTTCTGTGAGCAGTACCTGGAGTATCAATGGAGATAAAACACTGAGTGACAGGCAACTGAAATACAGACTAACACCATATATTGTTCTCCTATTGATTGGGGAAATAATGAGAAAGTTAGCAAGTCACAGTAATGTCACAGACAGTGATGAACTTTGGAGAACTCAAGGACCAAAAAGTAACATGAAACAAGGAGCAAAATGAAGATAATATTTGGTTACAGTACAGTTCTCAAATTGTAGTGAAACACATCCCTTCGCCTTTGAGTATGCTGGGTTTTTAAAGCGAAGACAATGGGAAGAAATTGCTGGCTGAAACAATATAGCTATTTTATTTTACTCCAGCCAGTAATGTGAACTTCTTGGAAGACATCTTCTTTCACCACACTATTGCGGCTGGGAACATTTAGAGGCTATGAACCAAAATTATCCTCTCTATGCATAAGCTTTCTAGTGTCATATCCTGCAAGGTATTGTGGTAATTGAAGACATTCAGTACCAAGAATTGAGTATTGTTTCGCTACGGCATTGAGATGAAAAAGCCAATCCCTTTGAAGAGGCTTCTCGTTCAAAAGAGAAGCGGAACCTTAGCAAAACATATCTGGAGAAAGTTATTCTTTCTTTCACACGTCGACAACGTTTGGAAAGCTTTTAGCTCATTCAGCTCTGTAAGGCATAAGACTCTACCCCTGCCAGGGGGTCCCCAGCTCAGCCCCAGACGTGGGAGCTCCCAAATTCTCCCACAGCACAGGGCAAGGATCCTGTGTGCCAGCACCAATTGCCTTTCCTATATGCCGAGTCAAAGCCAGGCCACTGAAAATAACCACAATGGCAACAAAAAAAAGCTTCTGCACCACCTGGGACTTCTTTACTTAGATAATATTATAAGTATGTAAGTAGGGCTGTCTTTTACTCACTTGAACAGAACAGAGCCTGTGTTAGTCACAAATCCTTTTCCATTTAAAGCAAGGAAAAAATGCACATGAATGAAATTCCTTTACTTAAAATGAGGCATCCTAATTTTAAATAAGGATAAAATTGAATTGTGCTTCTCATCTACTTTTCAAACTGTTTCTTCCTATTGTTCTCAGGAGCTTGTCTTTTTCCTAGCTGAGAGTTCCTCTAAAAATATCCCTAAGGGTTATATTTTTAGGTGTAATCTTTAAGGGTCAGGAAGAACCATGTCACCCTAATGCAGAACACATTTCAACAGCTTCATCATCACAACCACAAACATTTCAGATGGATTTAAGACCTACAGGCATGCAGCATCTACTTTCAATGGGATTTCAGCACCCACTTTTTCAGTCTTCCACAAAAGCTGTAGCCCTCAAGCTATAAAGCATTGTGAGCCAGAGCTTAGGTAAGGAAAGGTCAGGGGATAGGTGCAGGCTGCATTTGCCCAGGTCCTCCCTCCCCAGCTGTCCCCAATGTCCCCAGTGAGTCTGTCCCATCCCAGCAGCCTGCAGGTGCTTCCAGGCCCCTTAGTTTAGAGAAAACCTCATCTCTGAAGAGGTTCAGGTCAAGACTTTAACATCCTTTTTCTTGGTTTGCTTTTCTGATATAAGGAAATCAAATTAATTGTTATGTTTACATTATGCTGGAACATAGAAATGCCATGGTAGCTGGCCTAGTAACACAGGATTAATTTAGACATTCAGACTGCAGTGCTTTTCACTCTGAAAATGTTACAAACATGTGGCAATTAAGCTTTATTAGGTCTACTCGGCTATATGGTTTCCACAAATTCCAGGCTGAAGCATGGAGTGGATGGGACAGCACAAGGTGTGAAACAGGGCATTTGTTCCTTTTCTGGGATCAGAATGCCTTTGCTATGCCAAGCAAAGAGTTGGAAGAGCAGCCCTCAGACCTTTTCTGCAGATGGGCGCTGGGGGTGTATGAGCCATATAATCAAAGTAATAAATACGTGCTCCCAAGGTTGCCCTTTACATGTAATTTTAGGCAGCTTGTTCACTAGTGATTGCCCCCAGACTTCTGTGCACCCTCATGTTCCACAAAAGCTGGAATTTCACTCCTAAATATATTAAAAAACACCTATTATCTTCAACATGCTTCACCTTCCACACTATGACCAGCAATGCTATTAAAGCATAATTCCTGCTCATGAAGGCAAGATACCCAATTCCTGCAAAATACCCAGTTCCTGCAAGATACCAAATTCCTACAAGATACTCTCCTGCAGGCAGTCATGAGGGAGTTCAGGAGGGAATTTGCAGCTTGTCTGTTCTCCCTTGAGTAAGACCCAGCCAGAGTCTGCAGTTGTAGCAGAGAAGAAAAATTTGAGGATGGCCACGAGACACAGCCCTTTGCTACTTATGAGAAGCACAGGGCACAGGTCATTTTACTTTGGTTTTACCACACACCATACACTGTAAACTGCATTTTAAAAAGAAGAATTGTCTTGCCTTTAATGGGAAGTCTATTCAGCCATCAATTTGTTACTAAAAAGGTGAAATTAATGACAAATAATCCCTCGTAAAATAATGTCCTTGTGTTCAGGTTCAGGTTTGCTGGCTACAAAACATTTGCTACTCACTTTCTGCCCCTCTATTAACGGATAAGAGAAAAGAAGGGGAATTTGTTACTTAACGTAGGATATGCATCTCATGCCATCAGATTACATCAGGTTCATCAAGTCATGCTTATATAACTTGATTTTAATTTATGGGTTTTATTGTTGGCAGGTTTCTGAGATTATGATTTGATTGAACGTCTGTTGAATGTCTGTAAAATATCAGTTAGTTTGTAAATGGACTCTAATGGATTACGCTGCTTGAATCTTTTCTTAGTGAGCTGTTCACCTTTGCATGGTATAGTAGACAAGTCACATCTTGCTTTGACTGCAAGCAGCATCAACTGTAATAACTATATGTCAGAGGCTGTAGCATTGAAGATACAATCTGCTTAAAATCACTGTACATGTATCCAAGGAGAAATGCTTAATGTCCATGAGAGCTCCAACAGAACAACTCACTCCGCTGTGTAGTTTTATAAATGCTTCTATTTTCTTACTTTATGATTTACATTATTTATCACTGAAGGTTTCTTTGACATCCAAACTTTTGGAATATCTTTTAAGATTATGGGGCCATATATATGTTGGTTTTATCAAGCTGGTCTGCCTAGAAAAAAAGGTGGCACTAGAAAACCACTTTGGCTTCCTCTTACCTGGAGTGGCTACTGGAAGCTGGGTCCTGTTGCAAACCAGACAGAAGATCTCCAGGGGTCCCTGGAAGCTGAAGGTGCCCTGCTTGGTCTGGCACAACCCTGGAAGAGCTGCTCCAAGGCAACCCAAGTTTCACTCCAATGTGAAGTTCTGTGCTGTCTGGTTCTGCTGCTGCCAGTCCTTCAGGTTGTTCACTCAGCTGCCCTGAACCTCCATTTTTTTTTCAGCAGAAATAGAGTGATGAGTGTGATAAAACAGCAGTAGAGAGCTCTTCTGCCATTACAAGAAAATCACTCAATCTTGTGGCAGTTTCAAGCCCGTGTGACCTGGGTGTTTTCACATCACACCTTGCAGCAGACACTGCACACAAGGGCAGTGATCAATCTGCCCTCATCTCGTCCTCAGTGTGACATCATCTAGATTGTCTGGCCCAGGACTCATTTTTCCTGGGTGTGTGATATGGAGACCCAGCAATATGGACTGAATTGGCATGACACATCCCAAATTCTGGCTCTAGGCGAGATGTGGTGCAGAACAAGTTGTTGGCCAGGATTGACAATTTGTATGGAAGGCACTTGGTTGAACAAGAAGATGAGCAGGAAGGACATTGCAGTGCCACTGGCTGAGCTGGAGGAAGACCCCTCAGTTCAAATGTGGGCTTTGGGGGAAGCCAGCATCTCTCTCCAGCTGCAAAGACCTTTTTCCATTGCATCTCGAGCATTGGCTGCTCCTCAATGAACGGTAGACCCTCCCAGGATGATATGCCATGACTCAGGGCAGAGCAGTGACACCACCAAGCTACACAACAGCTCCCCATATGTTTCTGTGCTTGCCCTGACTTCTCAATGCCACACCAGATGCCAGTGAGCCAGAGATGGCACCTGGGGCTCAGCACAGTGTGGGGTCATCATCTGCATGGCCGTTTTCCTTCTGCTGCATATCTACACTAGCATCAGGAAGCTGGAAAGCAGCAGAGAAATCCCTGTGCTGGCTGGCAGGATATGGCCATCGTGTGACTCTGGGCAGGCAGCGAGAAGAGGGCATCACCTTGGACTGCCTAGAGGAGAAGGTAAAGGGAAGAGCAACAAATTGCAGAATTTAAGCAAAACTGAGATCCTTGCTGCTAAGCTTTCCCTATCCCCAGAGCCTCCTCAGCACAAAACAGCTAGCAAAGGCCACAGCAACATCCAGTAATTTTTACATGGGCTGAACTGTCTCTTAGCAAAGCATCAGTCTGTGTCCAGTCCCTCAAGTTTTATTCAGTATAAGCAGCACAAACAAAGCAAATTTGTCACTTATAATTTTACAAGCAATTTGCCTCCATTATTTTTGACCAAGAGTTTCTTCTGGTGTTCATGACATTGTCCGCTTCTGTATGGACAAAGACAAAAATTTAGAAAAATTAGCTGGCACCTCTTTTTGCTGTCTATGACTGGCCTGCAGCAGAGACCTCCTATCTTCCTCCAGGAGAAGATGTGCTGGGTGGGGGGGCAGGTCTGAAAAGAAGCAGTAGAGCCTCAGAGCCAGAGGGGAGCACTGAAACCCCTGTCTGGAGGAATTATAATTTATACTACTGGACAGTTTTCTTCTGTGAAACAACTGGAAATGATTTACCCCACAAATGTCTGGCTGTTGGCTGGGTAAGTAGCCAGCAAACATGAGAGGAATCAGACCATGCCAGACTCAGCTAGCTGTACATGATCCATCGCTGATCCATCTGCAGCATATGATATTCACTGGTTTCTCTGCTCCAGACTGGGTGGGAGAGAGGTACTTGAAGAAACGGGAGGCTGAGTCTCCACAGCTGAGCGGTTTTCTAGCTTTGTGTCAACATGGTGTGCCTTCTGGCTGCTCAAATGCTCCTAAACCAGAGCCCCACCACATTTACGCTACTGTAATTTAATACATTTATTAATTGGGTTAGAAGCTTTGTAGAAAATTCAGCTTTTGCCCACTGCTATATACAATAATCTAAAATTACATATCTTGGACAGCCTACTGAGCAGTGCCTCGGTGTAAGGACAGAACCTCCAGAGACATGTCCTGCTTCTTGACCATCCTCCCTCCCTTATGGGGGTTTGTGGGTGTACACATCAAACTGTGGGTGCAGATGGGTATCCTAAGAGCTTGTTCTGCTTTAATGTATGTTTTGTTTTGAAGAAAATAAATGTCTGTCTCTGCCTAGAGGCCTGGATAGGGTGCATTTTGTAACCTGAAACTCAGCCTAGGAGGTACCACACCACTTAGCGATGCTCTAGGAGCAAAGTAGATCATTCAGATAAGAGCTATCTCAGTGGAAATGAACTGTCCTGGCATAAAGCTACAGTAACCCAGGGGGCTATCTATAGTTTAGGCTTAAGCGTACTCCATGCTGGTTGTGTGCTGCTCAAACTTGAAAGGTGTTGGGATTAGAGCTCTGCTGTACATCCACATCAGAAGGTGAGGATCATTAGAGTAACGCTCTCCTATACAACAGTGATGCAGGTCAAGGTGATCAAGGCTTTTACCCATTCTCTGAAAACCTTATAGGTCAAAGTTGTTCTATAAAATTTATCAGCTTTGATTCTCTTCCCTTCCCTTCTTATATGTTCTATAGGTGGGGGTTTCTAGGTTTTCCAATTTTTGATTTTTTTTTTCCACTACAGATACAAGTATTTTTTCATTCTGTTCCTGAGCTTCCCTTGATGTAAAATGAATCAAATGATCCTTATTTGCTTGGAGACCTACTGAAGAAAGTACTTTTGCAGTGAGTGAGGGAATGAGGGAGTATAGCAGGGCCATTTAACCCCAGGTTCTGGCAGGGACCATCTTGGCAGCATCTTCTGCTGCCACTATCTGTAGCCATCAGGGAAGTCCTGTTGTCTATCACAGGGTCTGGCCACACAGCTCCCACTCAGGACAACTCTCCTTGGACTTCATCAGGACTGCTGACGTGTGAAGAAAACACAAGATTGGAGTTTCTGTCTGGAAGGCGAGTCCTGGGCCTCATCTCTGACGAGCTGCTCTCAGGTGGCACGGTCTGAAATACAGCCTGGAGAAATCAGAGTAGCAGAAAGTTGGTCTGTGATTGTCCCTCATTCCAATGTTGCACCATTTTGAAATCTTTGATGTTTTTGGAGTCAATCATGACTCAGGCTGTGGAATGTAGAGCCAGGCCCACAGTTCAATCACACCACCTTCCCTCTCCGTATTTGTGCTGTGCTCATTACACAGAGCAAAATCAATTAATTCTAACAGAGGAGTAGGTTCCTGGCCTGTCTATAAGTCACTGGGTACATAACTGTTCTGTTGCTTACATTAACATCTTAGCACATGATTAGCACTCTTTGGGATCCCTGAGCTCTGGTGGCTGCTCCTCTCCCTGCACTGGAGGCTCTGCTGTGGGCTCTCCCCTCGCAACCCGCCGTGGCACCAGAGCTACATGCAATTAAAGGCCTCCCATGGCTGAAGCCTTCACATAGACTGAGAGACCTAAAGACATGCCTTTCCCTTGATTAGGCAGCTTTAAACCAAACAGGATTAAGGAGAGAGATACCACCACAGAGGGGGATATTATATGGGCGCCTCACTGAAGTAGTGGAGAAGGAGGGGAGGACAACGACAACATCTGGCTGAGAAATTCACCCACTATTTTTTAAAAGGGCTTTAAAATGTAGAAAAAAAAGTCTCCTTCTAAAATTATATTTGAACTATTGAAGACACACATCTTTAAATTTCAAGTTTGAAAAACCTATAATCCCCAAAATCAAAATCTTTGAGGCACTGGAAATCAAAGAAAAGTTAGTTCTGGCTTGTGAGCTTTTTGTCTGCAAAAAACAAAGAATTCATGGTCAACAAACAAGCAGCTCAGAATCCCTCCTTTTTTAACAAAGAAAAGTCTTTTCTTATGGCTATTCTTGCTGGATTAGGAAACTGGGAAAAAAAAAATCAAACAGGCAACAAATAATTTTACCATTACCAGGTAATACGTGTTAATTGCTCAGTTTATATACTCTGAATGACATACCATTAGAGACTGTGTATGCATTGTAACTAGAGCATTAATAAATTTAAAATGTGCCTATTAGGATGACAGCTTTGGAGGTGCAAAGGAATAACAGTTATCACTTGGCAGAAGCAGATCTCACCCCATCTGCCGAGACTTTGCATACATTTTCAGCTTCCTGAGCAATGATTAGGGCTGTCAGAACCTCTTTAACCTTCTAACTGCTGGTCCCAACTGGCCTTAATTAGAGACTAATGAATTCAGAAGATGCAGGCCGTGAGGAAAACTGCCTTGACAGTTTGTGTACAAATTAAGCACCAATTACTTCATGCATCTTTTGCATTGCTGATACAAGTCTCTGTTATTATTTTTGAATATGGTCATTTTAGCATAAACCGAGAACTTTGCTAATGTATTTTGTCATTTTTATGGCTCATCATA
>VWZU01012789.1:2214408-2237018 GCA_013397095.1 Sterrhoptilus dennistouni
TACCAGGAGGGTCATGAATATGTGAAATAAACTACTGTAGATGATAAAAAGAAATTCATTTTCCTCTGGGGAATGTCTTCCAACATTTTTCTTCCTAATATAATATTATTATTATGATTAGTCACATAATGATCACAATTTAAGAAACAGGCATAACATGGTCCTCTGAATATTTTTATTAGGAATATAGCTGCTATTATTAGCACAAGAAGAAAAACAAAGATACAGGTAAGAGTCTTTCGGTTCTGGGATCTCAGAAAAACTTCTACACCCACACATTAGCAGAAGGTTGTTGACACTGTTACAATAAGAAACAGGAGCACAGGGAGCCATGGCTCTACAGTGAGGTAGTTCTGGGAGTTAAAATCACCACAGTTTCTTCCTCTTATCCACATCCAGAAGATGTGAGAGGTTCAACACACTGTTTTTTTGAAAATTACCCCTAAGCCCAGTGAAGTTGCACACCTCCCATTTTGACCTGACAAAGGTAGGGGAATGTTTACCACATTGTCTCATAAACGATGCTTTGAGAAAGTCTGAAAAACTCCCAATCCTCCTGCTCCTGAATAAGTGTGAGCTTGCTGAAAAGACTATGGGGCAGTGCAGAATGTGTGTGAGATAGGCAACCCTCCAAGCCATTCCTTCACTAGCCTGTTACCTCTTTCAATTTGGACTGCTCCATCTTCTAATTTCTCCTAATTGCCATCATGTTCCCCATTGCATTTAGTGAAATTCATCACTGCTGTGCAAACCAAGGGTACTTCTAACCCCTCCACAAAACTCTCTTGGCTGTACTGCTGCAGAAATTGAGGTCAGATCAGCTTCCTCCCTGAGCATCTCCTGTCCGTGCTTTCCCTGTCGCTGGAGGGAGGGAGTCTCCCCAGAGGCTCTGCGGGAGGAAAGCCAAAGAGAAGCAGAGGGATGGAAGAATTAACAGCACATAGTGAAATTTTGCCACTCACATACCAGGTTAGACTGTGGGATGTTTGCTTTGTAATCAGTGGCTGTACAGAACTGAAGAAAAGCACCAGCAGGACAAGCTTCTTTGAACGAAGAAATAAATGCTCTATGTGAAGGAAAGAGGGACAGTTCTATCCCCTTGATAAAACTTCTCTCCAGATGAGATGGAAATGGTTAAAGCAAACTTGAAAACACAAGGCCATACTCTCAGTAGCAAGCCACAGAACCAGCACCTGTGGGTCTTAAACTTCAGTTGAATAAAGCTCCAATTAATATTGCTCAAGAAGTTTTGCCTTTGTCCCCACAAACCCATGGACACCCTCTCGGTCCAATCTCTATACCATGCAAGAGCTTCCTTCACACAACTTTCTCTTATGTTCCATCAACAATAATATTAAATTTCTCTGATAAAAATGACCTGATGATCTCACATGACCTTTCCCTCATGATAGGGACAACACTGTCCCTATCATTAAGGGTTAATTTCTGTTGATAGTCCAAAGATTTCCTGATTGCACTTACACCAGTACAACATGATTACATGTAAACCAAACATGCTTTTACATGTATGACAGAGTCCTTTATTTCCTTTTTAAAATGTATCCTTTTATGAGCTACCATTGAACTCAAAGCCCTTAGTGAATTTTTTTAATCTGTTCTCATCAATCACTCTTCAATCTGGCTTCTGCCCTAGAGAATCAGGTCTATGCTTCGGCTTTGGATCTTGCAGGGTTGTGATTCCCTCCACCTAGACACACTGCAACAATGAGATTTTTCTTGACAACCATGTTCAGAGATGAAGAGCTGAGCCCTAAAAGTTTTCTGAGACATTTCTAAGGTTTTGCTTTGGATTTGTCGCTGACCTGATATAGAATTTTCATAAATTGGTTTTGTTACATTAATGGTCTTTCTGTTTTCATTGTGGTTTCCCTTGTTTTTTTGCCAGTTCTGGTCACCCTTCCCCAGTATTTAATAGCAACATCTTCTCCTTCAGTAACACTTACATATGGAATGAATGCAGATCTGACAGTGTCATCTGGGTTATCATTATGCTGTGTGTGGCTGTTTTTTGCAGCTCCTAAACCTCGGGACAGAGAGGGGACTTGGAAGAAAAAAGAGGAAAGGGGACACGGCCCTTTGGTCTGACCCAGAGCCCCAGCAGGTGAGGAAGATGTGGTGGCTTTGAGATAGATCCTGCAGAGGGGAGTTTCACTTTGGCACAGAAGGTTGAAGCATGCTGAGTAAAAAGGTGAAGAACACACACACACACACATATGCACGCACACACTTGTGTGTGTGTACACCCGTCTGCTGTGTTAGTGCCCACATGTGTTTGTGCAGGCATCCCACCCTCCTGCAGCTGGTCCATAACGACACCACAGGACTCTGTCACTGTCTGGGCCAGAGATGATTGCAGCAGGGCTCTTCAGCCAACCTGTATTTGGAAAGCATAAAGTCTCTGAGGCAGAATCCCCTCTTCCCAAGGAGGTGTAGGATTTCTGTGGGGCAGTAATTCAAGCTGTGTGGTCTGGTGCCTGGCTTTGTCACATCATGATTTTTTGGTCACCTGTAACTTCTCACTCTCCCTTTGGAAATTGTTTTGTGATCACATGACTCCCCACCTGAGGTTCTCCAGCCTCAGGTCTTCTCCTCACTGTCACTGTGCTGCTGTACCTCTCTGTGGCAATGGCACTAGGCACACACAATGGCCTCTGAGGCACCCAGCCAAACCAGAACACCTTTCCCTGGAATTTAGGAAAGGTGCTAAAAGTCCCAACTTTTAATTTCTTTTTACTGAGTAAAGCTGTTGGCTTTTTCAGGTGAATATATGGGTTTCAGTTCTCTTTTCAAGCTTTATTCTTTCACCTGGGTAGTTGATTCAGTTAATCTACCCCACCAGAAAAGCTGGAAAGAAAAAAGGGAGGGGGGGAGTCATGGAGGCAAGAAGAATTAAATTATCAGCAAATTCAAAATCATGGAATAGTTAGCAGTCGCCTCATAGAAGACATTTATATTTAACTACTGTACACGGAACCAAAGCATCCCCTGCAAAAACAAGCACTCTACGTATAAAAATTTAAAACCACATTGATAACCCATCTGGCATCCTCCTAATTATGAATCTCTTAGTGGAGTAATATTCCCTTTAGAAGCAAAACAGTAAATACAACAAGGGAAACATGATTATGAATTTCTTTTTGCTCTGTCTTTCAAGACAAGCGTTCATTCACATGTGCACCCAAAATCTTTCTCAACTGGAATTTATTGAAGTAAAGACATAACACAATGCCTGCTAATTAAACATTTAAGAAGAAAAAAATACCCTGTTCTCCATCAGGAGACGATATTAATAGGTGCTTCATAATACGGAGTGTGTTTGAACCCCAGCTGTTTTGCCCAATAAATACAGAAGAACAGAAAGGCTCAGCTTCTCCCTTCATCTTTATGTGCCAGTCTAACCAGTCCAGCTTCATAAAATCCAGTCATCTCATGGAAATGAAGCAAAAGGTTTGGTTGTCTGCAGACAATTTATTTGTCTTTTGTGGGAGTGCTGTCTCTGAGGAGGTGTTACCCATACATGACTTCTCTCAACACACACTAGCTCCCTTCCCTGTCTAAAAAGGGAGGCAGTGACTTTTGGGGGAGTTCTGTCCCAGGCCATCTGGCTGAGGGTAGACTTGTTTTTATCCTGTGCTATGGACAATAATGGCCTGAATAGTTGCTTCCTGTGAAGTCATTATGTCTTTAGAAAGAGTCAGACCGTTTTATTTGTTTTAAAACAGATTCGCTCCAACAGGAGCTCTGGAAAGAGCTCACAGAATGGGCAGATCTCCTCTAGGAAGTCCTTCAGGTCTGGCACTGCTTTTGACACACAAGTTTCCCAGAAAACGTTTAAGTAATAGAACATCATAGACATTGAACAGAGAAACCCCTATGAAAACTTTCAGTGTCAGCTAGAGATCCAATTGTTGAGCCTGTGGCGCTGGAGGAGGGACAATATGCAGCACTCTTGGAAAGTCTGACCTGTAGCAAAACTTCAAGGCCTCAGATTAGTGGTACTCAGGCTCCTTACTCATCATCCCTTTGATTCTGGTTCCTCCACCATAATCAAACTCTTCCCATGGCTTTTGTAGAGCCCCATGTCAGCTGAAGTCACTGCCTGCAGCAGGTACCAGTAACCTACAGCACTGAGCCAGGCTGCAGCTTAGCATCAGCTCAGCATCCCCTCATTCCACAAACCCAGAGTTCCCCCTCACCCTGCACGCAAGGAGATCTCCAAACCGATAGCTCAACAGGCTGAGCTGCTCAATATCGATTACCAGCTTTAAGAAATCTTTTCAGTTCAGTCCTAGGCTTATCAGCTTTGGTTGTCACATGGTCGGGGATGATGCTATCAATACAGATTACGAATCTGTCTCAGCACCCTGTACATCTGCAAGTTTCCCAGTTTCAGCTGTCCCAAAGCACCTCAGTGGGTCCTGCCAGGCAGTGAGAGAGGCTGTGTGTGCTCCATGTCGAGCTGTGTCGGCTGTACAAAAGGTGGGAAATGAAAAATCCAAGAGAGGCTTAACAGCGCTCTTGCTCCGACATCTGCTCCCAGCAAGGGCATCTAGGGACCTGCCGCACAGGTTTTTTTTTCCTTAAAGATGATCACCGTGAATGTTGCAACAAATAATAATGTGAAACATTTTGACAGCCAAGTAAGCCATGAAACATTAAATCTCCAAGGCCCATATGCTCCCCTCTGCTAACACAAGTGGAGAGGAGCAAAAATCCTGTGGAAGCTGCCAGGGAGAAGCAGTTGAGCCACATCACAAGTGTCCCACTCTTCTCCACACTCTCTGCAACCTTCCTGCCCCAGGGATGGAGACAGGGAGGAATGGAAAGGGCAGAGGAGTGCCTTGCTGCTCTCTCAGCACTGTCATCCCTCACTTGGAGGGTTTTTCTCGTGCTTGCAGCTTTGATATCCAACAGCCCTGCTGTAGCTGTTGGGAGCCCAGGGAAGTCTGAGTGCAGGGAGCATGGCATGGTCAGGGGTGAAGTGAATGCAAATCTTATACAGCAAGGTACAATATTTTTATGAGTGCTCTGAGGCTTGTGGGATTCTCCTGCTGCTCTTATGGCCTTAGCTAGCTCAGTGGTAAGAAGCTTTGTCACACAAAATTGTAACTTCTGAGAAATTCCATGGGTTTTTTGGCTCTTCTTAAGAGTTCCCAATCCTTCTTTCCCATCCCCAAAAATCCCACTGGGTTGCAGAACCTTTTCTTCATTGACAAGAGTAACCCTAAACCTTAATAAAAGGGATCAATTTGGGAATGGCTTCTGTTCCAATTGACTCCTAAAGGTCCCACCCTTGGCCTGCTCAAATGGGAGGCAAGCACAATCAAACAGAGAGACAAGGCTTAACAGAACTTCCATGGTGCCCTCAGAGCAATGCATTTATTGTCACACCCCAGCTCAAAAACCCCCATACCCATTCGTTACTACTCACAAGGGTGAAAAAGTTTTTGCAGCCTCAACAAGGATCCTCAGCCCTTCAACTACCACATGCCTACATCCCAGGAAGCCCACCAGGTTTGTCCCTTTGTCTCTCTGTCACAGCAGTTTCTAAACCTATATCCAAGTGAATAACATGGCACTGGTATTATTAATGGGACTCCTGGACAGACAATGCTTCAGAATTAGATATTTGTGATTCAGGTGGCAATACTGAAGTCCTGGTAAAGTGGCAGTTTGTAAGGTTGTTTGGCAGTCTTAAGTTAGGGCCCTTTGGATTTGGATATCTCTTCTCAGGAGAGAAGCAGCAGTGGCTGGCATGCACACAGACACAGAAAGCCTTTCTGGGGCTTCCAAAGGGGAGGCAGAGGCACCTGGGGCTTCACATGCCTGATATTTGGCAATAGGTGAACGTGCTCTCACATCAGATGCTAAATATTCAGTGCCTCTCAGTTTTAATGAATCGTTATGACTGAAGAAATTGAAGGTCCCACGGGGAACAGATGCACTGGAACATCAGACAAGGAAAACTTGGTGTGGTGTTTTGTGGTTTTTTTAAAGATAAAATGAATAGAATTATCTTCATTAATTCAATAACCACAGGAATATTTACAGTATAATTACATCCATTCTTTTTCTGTTCAAATATTATTTTAAGGGCTTCTTGGCATCGAAGAGCCTCTTCCTTTGAAAATCCTGACCCAGTGTCAGGACAAGAACAGACCTAAGTCTCTTAATCTAATGGCTGTTAGCGGGGGTGACTACTTTAGCAATGCTCGGCTGAAAAATGAACTTTGCAATAAATGACCTTCAGAGAAGAAGACTATTCATGTTAATTAGTAGCTCTTTTCAAGCAGGACTTATATATGCATTAGGCTATGTCATTTCAAACAATGCCATCATTGTAGTAAACATCAAGACAAAGCTCAAGTACAGTTATGAAAATTTTAGAAAAGTCTAGTTAGTTTTTTTCCCCCTAAGATTATAAGTTATGATTACTGATGTGTTGCACAATAGGATCTCTCCTAATGGCTTTTAGCTTTTGCCACTGCCAACTTTTAGATTTAAAATCCATACAATTATGGACAATTTATAGGCATTATGAGGCTCTCTCACCCCGTTTTTTTGCACTGATTCTTACTGATTCAAAGCAGCTTTGAACCCGGCAAATCAAATGCATTTTGCTTAAAACATAACATTCATTCTTACAGAGCCCACTTTATACTTATTAGTACTTATTACTTATTATGCATATTTAATTTAAGAATGCATGTTCTCCATTAAAAAATCAGAATATTTTGAAGTACTGGGAAGTGATTATTTTGGTTAGTTCCCCTTGATTAACCACTCAAATGTGGATGCATTCTTTCTAAAGCACATACATAACAAGAATAGAAAAATGGCAAAAGGAGGCTACCAAAAGGAAAAACATGAACATAGTAAGTGGATGCACAACAAGAGGCATGATTTTTACACAGTTAATGTCAAAATGTGTCTTAAAAGATAGTTACAGCATATAAAAGATTTGCTCTTTGATGAGAAGATAAATTTAGTACAACAAATCTGATTCAGAAATGTTATTTGGAGTTACAATAGGTAGAAAGAAATGTGCAAGTAAATTGCATAATTCTGACTCTACATTAATTTTGGGCTACGTTTATTAATTAATTTTTTGAGTGCATCTTAGGAGTCCCTTCCTCACTGCTGATCATTCAAACCCAAACACAAAGTTAATTTTAAAAGCTAACCTGTCAGGCACTGTGCACAGTGGCTTCACAATCCAAAAGACATACATTCCTAAGTAATTAGGGAATTAACAATAAATGTATCGTGGAGTAGCATTTTAGCAAGATGTTTAATAAATAAAGTAATCTGTGTTGCAAAACAATTAGCTAGCAAAGGGGAAATAAATAAATATTTGTAAGACCGATGGATACAGTTTGTTTAGAGCCTTACAAGATTCAGAAAAGGCAAACAATTAGTTGAGCAAACTGCAAGATCGGGCTCATTCTAAATATCTGGCTCATGGGAGTATTCACAGCTTGGAGATGCTGCCATACACCTTATCTGTTCTCTGGCCTGAGCTGGGCTTGTGAGCAGGTCTCACAGGTGGGATGATGGACATGTCTCTTGCCACAGGCTTGGACAAGCAGGTCCCTACTCAGCACTTTTTGGGAGTGGGAGTCTTTGGGTTTTTGGGAGTCATCTTCACCAGGGCCCAAACTTTCTTCACACGTTGTCAAGGGAGCCCACCTGCTCACCTTAATTAATGAATTCCATAAGCTAAAGAGCTTCCGGAGCCCTCCTCCCTCTGAGGACAGCCCTTTCTGGCCACTGCATGCTTCTTTTCCCCTCTCAGTTCTTCATTTTGTAACTCTGAGCACAGGGACTGCAATGGTTTAGATGTACCTGCTTCATTTAGGCAAGGAGGGCGTACAGACTTTTTTTGATTTAATCTTTTGCCATTTCAAAAAGAGACAAAAATTAAAACCTGGGGCACTCTTGACTTTATCTTCCCTGCCTAGTTTTTATGTGCACTTATGATGTTTGTGTATCCGTTCTTTAAATAAATGAAAAAGAAGAATGGACCAGATGTGAGATTCATTTTATTCATATTCAATTTGTGCAGAATTCAAAGAAATGGTTCCTTTATTTGCCACTTCTGGGAAAACATCTTTAGTTCATTTTGTTGTGCCGATAGACTTGTAGAAATAGGTCTGGAAAGGTACTTCACAAGCTCATCCTGTCCATATTCCTGCCTTAAGGCTGACTCATGCCCAGTGCTCTCCAGCAGCATGACAAATTCAAGGATAATAGTAACCTTTTTTTTCCCCACAAAAGTACTGCCATAGAAAGGAAAAGGTTAAGAAATAAGATAGCAACAACAGGACTCTGCCATAGTATTCAACACTGCTGTTGTTTAGGCATCCACGTAGCTGCTCCTGTGTCCTGAGCACACCCAGGTGCAAGTTGTGGAGATACCTACCCTGACTCCTGAAGATTCACCTGCCTTCAAATAGGGCAGCTCAGGTACCACAGCAACAGCACTGCACCTGCTCACTGGCTGCTCTAAGAGCACTCAGGCCTCCTCCAAAACATGCCCCACTACGATGGGACTCAGGTGTAATGGTATCATGTGTTCCTGATGACACATATTGAAAGTCGTCCTGCACAAGCCATTTTCAAAGGGCTGTCCTCCAGAGCAGAAATTCAGGCCTACATAAGCTATTCCAAGTAGTGACCCAGAAAAAAAAGTACAAATCATTGATGGCCATCTGACTCCACAGGTGTAGGGGGCACTGAAGTATGACGTAACATTTTAGAAGGAGAGCAGGAATACCAGAGAAGGTAAAGTTGTTTCTGGTTCCAAATAAAATGAGTATATCAGAGGCAGGACACCTGGGATGCTGCAGGTTCTGTACCTGGTCATGCACCCCCATTCTACATCCATATATCAGTATTTGCCAGCTCAGATAACACATGTAAAATTAAGTCTTAACTCTGGTTGAACAGCTCAACCAACCTATCTTTTCCATATTTTAGATGTAATTTTCAATCCTCCTTCTTCCATCCCATCTCCTTTCCCTCCTCCTGCCCCTTCTTCTGCATCCCCTCACCATTCTACACCTGCCCCCCCCACACACTCTGCTGGAACTACTGCTTGGTCTCCATGCAGTGGGCATTCAGAGCTTGTTTTCTTGGGATTGGGAAGAGACACCTGAACCATGACCTAGATGCTAAACCAATGTTTCCCAGTCCCAACCCACCAAGATCCACAGGACAATCCTGCAGTGCTGCTGCAGTTTTGCTGCTTCTCGCCTTGACCCAGTGGGAACACAGGGAGCAGAGTGTCGGGAGCAGAGGCACTATCCTGAATTGGAAAAGAGCAGTCTGTGACCAGGAGTACTGGGAGGAAAACATGCAGACAGCTTAATCCTTATCACATCCCTGTTCCTCTGACCCCCAGCTCATGGGTTTGCTGTTTACAGGGAAGGCACTGCAAGGGGCTGTGGCCCAGCCATGCCTCCTCTTCCCCCAGAGAGCCCTTTTTCAGTGCTGGTCACTCACCAGCCTCACCCAACTCCTCGGGGGCATTTACACTGTGTCAGTGTCCCAAATAAAACAGCACTTCATTTCAGGCTCAGGCACTGGCAAGCAATCCTGGGCAGCATTTGGCTGTTAGTGCTTTGCCTGGCATGGCAGTGCTCTGGGCCAGCTAGTGTAACTCCCAAAATAACCTGCTGGGCAGCAGCCAGGCAAGGAATGAGGAAGAAATGCTGACTCCGTAGTAAAGAATGTGGTACTTGTATTCAGCCTAATCCAGTACTGGCACCACCACACAGAGCAAGGCAGCCTGGAAATGGCAATGGAAGCAGGGAGAAGGAGCAGTGCAAGGGGTACCTAGAGCCCCAGGGAGCAAGGACATAGGGCTGGAGCCATGGTGGGAGTGATAATAGCCTTGACTGCATGAAGGATGTTGGCTCCTCATGGCAATTAGGAGCCTGAGAAGAGAGAACAAGAAAAATGTAGAAGATAGCAAAAGGAAGATTGTGGTCCAACAGCACGGAATAACAGGACCCAGGCTCCCTGTGGTGATGCATCAGACCTACTCACTCACTTAGCTGTGGCTTTGTTCTTCTGCACTACGGGTTAGATGAGTTTAGAGAATGCAATCATTTCTACAATGACCCCCCAGGATGGGTGACTGCTGTTTTGCCCTCTTCACGCTTCAAAGTCTCAGGCTAAACTCTAATAGTTGCTCACCATCATTTTGGATGTTCCCTCTCTCCTCCCTGTATGATGCAGTTGGCAAGAGACCCAAAAGCTGTCCCTGGCTCTGCTGGCCTGGCCGGGGAGTGGCGGTGTCTCACAGTCAGGACATGCTGCTAGCTCACTTTCAGGCACTGTCTAGTCAGAGAGCAGCAAAGGAGCTCCACTCCAGGCATTGCTCAATGGCAGGTCAAAACAACCACCCTGTGTGAAAAAAATTTAATCATGTACGCAAGTCTTGTTACTTCACCTCAGTGTGAGAGGATGGGCCTCTGTCTGGATTATTTCCAAATTAGAGACAGTCATTTTTGCTGGCTTTGGAGCTATAGTTGTGGACATGAACGCTGCAGACTGAATTTCAAAGAGACTTCTCTATCCCTCTTCTGAGAGCACCAAAGGCAGACAGAAGCGAAGTTTTTTGGGATTGGTGAGGATGGAGGAGAGTACTGATGACAGCCAATGTCTGGTATTTATCCAATAAGTAAAAGGCTCTTGTACGTTTTTGGATTAGAATCTAGATGTTCATCAACTCAAGCGAATGTACTAGATAAGCTGGAAATCTGGATTGTGTATTTTATCATAGACTTCTTATGGCCAGAATTTAACTCATAGGGAAATACTTCAGTCTGTGAGCAGTAGTGTTGGAGACAACCTCTGAAGCCAGAATGAGACAGGTGGTGCTTTATGGGGTACCAAGATGGTACCAAAGTAACTCCTGCCTGTCATTCTCACAAAATACATGAAGGTTGGGGACCTGCTCCACTTGTCTTGACGCAAGTGACAGGATCTTTGTGTAACACTGTGCCAGGCTTAGGTCTGGGAACTCAGGGGACGTCTTGAATTGCAGTCTTCCTCATCTTACTCCAAAATAGCTTAATCAGCACTTAGTTCAAACGTGCTCATTTGTGTAAATCCCTTCTCTCTCGCAACTTGCTTCTCACGTTGGGTGCACTATCCACTGGAGGCAAAAATGATATCTTTTTATTATTCATTTTTCTTTGTAGTATCTCAAAGTCTTGTCATCCTGCCCAGTGCTACAATTTCTGATGCTCCATTGGATACCATGCATTTTAAAATTATCATTTAAAAAAAAACATATTTACCTTCTATTTCTAATAAAAACATCCCCCAAGAACCTCTGACTTTTTGTAGAAAACTGATTATGTTTGTCATGAACTGAAGCATCACATTAGGTATGAAACAACGTAAAAGCAGATGGTCCATACTCAGAGTGCAAACTGTTGTCTTTCAATAATGTGAGTAAGAAAACAAGAATTCCTCAACTGCATTTCTCTGCTTCATAGAAGATCTGAGTGAGGTATTTACTATTAAAATGCCTCTTCAGAAAAAAATAATGTTTTCTAGTATTTATGAAATACATTTAGCTTCTGCAGTTGACACAAAACAAAACTATCTTACCAACTGCTGGCTTTTTAGCATGTAAATTAGCTGGTTTACTAGAATTGAATTTATATGCAAAACTTTATACAAAAATCCTCTTGTTTCTCTAACCCACTAATAAGATCAGGAGAACAACACAAAACATAGATTAAGTCTGTCTTTCAGATACAGACTCAATCTTGCTGGCATAGGGTGCAATAATATTCCTTAGAACAGAGTCAAAAGTCACGCCAAAAATGGAGAGCACTTTTTATGGACTGCCAGGTCTCTTCGTGTTTTCTCAGGGTATAATTTACCTTTAGACTTTTAAATAATTCTGTGTAAATCTGTGTTTTTATTGTGTCAATAATTTACACGAAAAGGTGAGCCCTTGCCTAGCATAAATTCCTGTAGAAGCTATATATAATTTCTATTACAAGCATGCTTGTGCACTGTACTCATACTTAGCAATAGAGGTATTTGTGAATCAAGGATTTCTTTAATGTTTTTATATTCAGTAAAAGAATGCACAGAGGTCAAAGCAGGATTGATTTGAAGGAGTTAGATTTTAAAATCCCTTTAAAAATCAGGACAAAGGATACCACACTATTAAAATAAAATGCTTAGAAATGAAAAGTATTATGCATGCTACACAGTAGAAGATCAGATTTTTATTAATGCAAGTTTTAAATGCTGATTAATCCTCTTGAGAATCAGTTTCCCAAAGCTTTGGCCTGCATTCAAGTCTTTTTCAAAGGGGCACATCACTTCCATTATTCTGAATATTAATTGAACAACATTATAACTAAGGATACAAAGCAAGATTTAAAACATGATTACAGCTGTCATTGCTTACATCTAAATAAGTCGTTGGAAATTGAAGCTGAGGGAGAAAAAAATAATAAATTAAAGATAAACAGAAAGGAAAAAAAAAGNTTTCTAAGCACTAAAAATCACTTTAAATAAACTTCAGTTTGAAAAAAAAAAAAAGGAAAAAAAAAGTGTCCCAGCCATAAAACCTCTCTCTTGTGAGGATGGTGAAGCTGCTGCCTCCCAGGGCCCCCCAAGGAGCCAGGGCAGGATGGATGTTCCGTGAGCCATGCGGTGACGGCGGCTCGGCCGGCAGCTCGTGCTTAATGTGCTCCCACTGCCTCCCCCCCACCTTGCAAACCCTGGATGTGTTTTGTCCTGCAAAATAATAAACATCCCAGAAAAACACCGTTGTTTTCAGGCGCTAACAGGAAGAGGGATGATAATGGTTCAAAAGACTGGGCTGCCTGTATCCTTGCTAACTTCCAGAAAGGGTTTGTTTTATTTGTTCAGCATAAAGCATTTTGTGATCCAGCTTCAGTGCATGCCTCTACACAAGCATTCATGTGCTTAACGCTAAGCATGTGCTTAAGTGCATTCCTGAACTGGGCCAAAAGGTACCTCATTTGACATTTTTGTCCATAGCTGCTGTTCTTGGAAAGGTGCCTTTTGTGGTGAAAACTAATGTGGGGTTACAGTAGCCATCTAATTCTGATTAGACAAATGGCATTATGGAAGAAGTATTAAAAATTTATAGTCCTATTTACTAAGTTTATTTGTTGGCCATAAAAAGCTGAATCTTACATAACATAAAAAGCATCCAGTCCTAATGATGAAAAAGATATAAAAAGATAATGGTGCAATCATAACATGTCTCTGAGAGTTTGTACATCTCAGTTGCAGTTTGGCACATTGCATAATTGTGTTGTGCCAAACTGGCACCAAACCACAATATGTTAGTGAAAAGGGCCTGCAGTTTAAGAGGAAAATCTAGAAGTGTTAGCTATACACTGTCTAATTATACAACCTTACTGTCCCAGAATGTGATTTCTGAAACCATTTCTGACATATGGGAAGAGGGTAGAACAGCTGGTCATTAAGGTTTTCTCAAGACTATTTAGTAACACACTTGAATGTAATTAAAGTGCTACATTAAATACTACGCTTGTGTACAATGTATTTTTAATCTTTATGGCATGCTGTAAAAGTAAATAAATGCAAAGTGTTAACATTTCTCCCCTTCATCTCCTAAATTGTTAAGATATAATGATGACAGTCCCAATCCATGCTATGTGCAGTACCTGGTGCTCTGTGAGCATCCTGTGCTGCAGGTAGGAAGCAAAAACAAGCTGAATTGTGCAAGACAGATATAAGTTTATTTGGTTTCATTTGCCTAAGTTGAGCCATGCTGACTTACCTGGATGTATTTCAACAGGGAATGTTGCAATGAACCTCTTATTGGAAGGTTTCCTTTGGAACCAGCCAAGGTGATGCAAAGCAACTTTGACCCGTGCCGGATCTAACGCAAGAAGCAAAAATCTGGATACAAAATGTGCAAATATCTTTGCAGCAAACTTTAGTCCCAGGTGTCCCAGTGGGGCTTCTGCCCTGAAATAGTCAGAACTCAACTCCATACAGATGCAGGTTACAGATAAGTTAAATTGCAGAACTGTGTTTATACTCTGTAATCCTTATTGTGATAGAAGCATCTAGAAAATCAGGACAGTTAAACGCCATGTGGGATCAGGGCCCAGTTATTTATGCTGTCTCTTCCTTTACTGTCTGTGGCTACATATGACCTGTATTTCCATTTCTACAGACAACAATCAGTGGGCTTATTAAAACCTTAGGCCACCAGAAAGGAACTTACTGAGTCAGCCAAAACCTGTGGAACAATTCATATTCTGAAAAATTGCCTTGAGATTGGTGCCAGTACTCCATTAATGACGACCTGTGGACTCTGTGGTCCTAAAACCACAGGGATGCTGTAGCATTGTAAATAAGGCATATTTTTGATGCGCTTTTTTGTTTTGATGCACAAGTGGGCAAGAAGAAAAGAAGTTTTAACATACTTGGTTTAGTGCAAAGTGTTTCTCTGCATTAGGCTTGTGCTTTCTGATATTTTTGTTTTACAAAACAAAAGTATTTGTGTTTGTTTTACATTCTCTAGTAACTCTTTTGCTTTGAAAAAGAGGCCAGAGATTTATTGAAAAGTCAAAACTTTTCTTGACTTCTCATAAATTCTAGTAAATACATGTTTTAATTGACTATTTACTAAATATGATTAGAGCTGTTGCCAGTTTCTTGAGTTCCTTGGAAGAATTTTTTCCTGTGAATTCAGCACTTTTAAAAAAATACTTTGTTCTGCACTATGGTATTTTCTTTTGAGCATGAAAGACAGCTTTACACAACCAAATCCAAAAGAGAGGACAGAGAAGAAGCTTGTAAGAAGACAGGTTTAACAATGCACTCAGGCTGTAGCTTCCAAGGCAATGAACTGGAAGTCTTCAGGAAACGAAAACCATGGAGCTGGAAACAAGTGCGTACCACGTTCGCCTGATCTATCTGGTGACAATGATGAGTTCTGCCTATACATGCACATGTGGTGAACTCAAGCTTTATGCCACTTTTCAGAGGTAAGCATAAGTTTTCATTTTCTCTGAAATGTCTTATTGGGGCTTGATTTGGTTTTCTTTTCAAATGAGCAAGGGACAATGACATACTGCGTTATATGTTTTGCTGGGCGTTTTCTAAATCAACCAGAATCCTTCTGTTCAAATAAATGACACTTTTTCTCTCTGTTAATGGGGCATCTGCAGTGTTTTTTTCCTAAAAGGGAGCAGTGGCACAAGCAGCTGATCATCCAGCCTTCCTGACACTCTGCTCATGGATGGATTTTGCATCACGTTACGCCTTGCAGCTGGTATGTGCTATCAAAACCAAGAAAGGCCAACCAATGTGGAGAAACCCATGAAGGCAGGAGACACAATTTTCCTATGGCAAGTTAATTAATTTTCACAAGAGATGAGAATAACTATAGATCTCACCACATTCAGTGTTAATTGCAAAACTCATCTCTCTGACTTAACTTTGCCTCATTAATTTCTTCACACACAGTTGCCAGGTACGACCACATCTAAGTACAAACACAAGCACAAACAAAAACATACTAATCAAGCTACTATTCCTACAGGCTAAAAAAAAATAATTAAAGAAAATTAAAGACACTGGCACATTTTGCAAGCAATATTGTGCTGGTAGAAGCTAAGTAAATGCTGCAAAAAGTAAACTTAACCTCTTCAAAAAAGCCATCTGCCAGACGTACTCTCACATTGCTTCTTCAGAAGAGTAAATTCCATCAGGGTTAACCCCAACCTGGTCACTTTTTGTTTTCTACACTTAGAGGCCAATATTTAGAAATAAAGTAGTGATCACTTCTTTCAAACCATACCAGACAGCCTTAAATCCTTTCCTAAAGCACTCAAAGACACGTAGCTACCATTGATTTGGAAAGGGCATGGATATTGCCAGAAAGAGTTCATTTCCCTTCAACTCAAATAATTTTTGTCCCAAAGAGGGTTGCAGGTCATGAACTGGTTATGCAAAGAAGCTGTGGGGAGAAAGTTTGTTCCTGTTACTTGTGTGTTGCTGAGGGTAAAGGGAACTTGATGTCTCAGCAAGAGGAGAACATTTCCTGGGTGATTCACTTGAGTCAATGCCCCTGTGAAACACAGGAAACGCTGTGTGGAGTCACACGGGAAGATGCAAATTGGTGGTGACCAGAGCCCATATACACAACCTGCTCATTTAAGCAAATGACACTATCCTTTTTGCTGATTTAACCCTGTATAGTCATATCATGAGCACTGAAATGTCCAAATGTTATCAATAACATCATTACAGAGCAGTTTGTGTGCATAACTGAAGTCTCTTCACTAATTTGTCTGAAAAATATCTTCGTCTGCTGAACACAGACTTGAGCACTCAACAGTCAAATCTCCAACTTGATTCCACTCAATTGAACTCAAAATTAAATCTGAGGAAAAAACCATTTCTAAGACAATTAACCTCAATCCAGGGATTTCTGGTGGATGGGTATTAGTTGTCCTTTCACAGGATGTGAGGAACCCACCGGTGCAGTGTTTTATTGTCTGGGCCTGACCAAGAGAAGTGTGTAGAAAGCAAAGGGCAAGTACCAGCCCACAGCTGCCTCTTACTACCTGGTTGGTCCAGCCTGCCCTTCTCCTCATGCCCCAGGCTGGCTGTGATGCCAGCCACTTTGTAAAGGACTTATTTTGGGGGGGTTTAGCCCCAAAATTAGCCACAGCAGTGATTAGTGTTAGATTCTTGCTCTAGGTTTAATGCTTCTTTTCTTGACCTGAACCACTTGTTGAATGATAAACACCAACTTGAATAACCCTTCAATCAGCTGAATTACCTTGCTTATTTTTATTTCTTCTTAGAGAAAGTACTCCTTACCGAAGAATTTCTCTTCTACTGCTGTCTTCTCCTGCCACCAAAGAAAAAACAGGTTTTGTTTCTTTGATTTAATTTATCACACTCCATTTCCCTTTCTAGTAATAATTTCTAATTATTTCAGCCTACTGACTCAGATATTAAATTGAGTCAAGACAAATACACATAATCTATTGATTTAAATAATATCCACTCATCAACTCTGCAGTTTCCACGTGAGAAGTTCTCCCCTTAGAAAAAAATGCAGCGCTCCTACTACCGTGAGTGGCAAACAGATATATGCAGCTCAGACTATGAATCTTTTTACAAGTATTTCCTCAGGCAGCAGTCTGGCACAGCCTGGCTTTCGTATCCACCATGCTGCAGTAAATTTAGCTAAATAAACAGAATACCCAGAATTCACCTATAGCCTCTGCATTTATTGCCCAGAGCTAGAAAAGAATGTATACTCAAGACTGTGAAAATTAAATCATGAAGATAAATTTTACCCAGATGAAAAATGTCTTTAACACCAATGGATGCATATGAAAACCACTTACCTAGACGGGAGGGGATTTTTGTGCTTCAGTGGAAAACACAAAATATCCTTTTAAATTCATTTTTTCTAAATTTATTTCAGCAGTAGTGCAACATTGAAGGAAGAACTATCAGAATGTGGTAAAGTAGGTAAAATAAATTTCATTTATAATGAGGATTAAGAAGAAAGGAAGCCTTCAGCATGATGAGACCACTATAGCACACCACAAGGTGCTCAGGAATAAGACACCAACATCTCCAGACCCCGCCCTGCTAATGTTGCCTGACACTTGGCATCTGCCAGAGGGCTGGGAAAACTGTTCGAACTCAAAACTACTCAATAAGAATTTTAGAACATTTTCAAAACTTAAAGAAACTGATTGTGATGCACAAGTGCTGAGAAACAACAGCCCTAATTATTCTCCCTTCAGGAGCCTAAATGTTTTAAAATTTGAAATCTCTTTAACTTCGATTATCAGCCAAGTAATTTTCGAGGAAGGTTTTTTTTAACCAAAAAGAAAGCTTTTGTGGGAAACATGGACTTTTAACCAAGGATTTCCTGAATTAGTTAAAAAAAAAAAACTGAGAGGAATTAGAGATTTTTTTTCCCCCTCTTCAGATAAAAATAATTTCCTTCCACTTCGAACCACTGCTGTAGGAAAATAATGCAAAATAGGAAGCACTGTGCAGGTGACAGTTCACAGCCAGCAGATGTGTTGCCAGAAGAACATCCATGGCCCGTTGGGTGAAGTGCTGCCTGGGACTATTTACACCTGATCAGCCACGAGATAAGATAACACAGCCTGTGCTGGACAAAGTCTTGAGGTTATATGTTCCTGCCGTGCTTTCCACAGTTTGTCATTAACCAGCTATTGCAAGATGTTTGTTAAGTACCTTCATCCTGTCTCCAGCTCAGCACTGTCTCTCTCCCTTAATAACCAGGCTAAATCAGCAGGAATAATTAGGGAATCAGACACTGCTTAGTGTCAGTACAGGCAGCCAAATAACTTCTCTATCTCTTCCTATTCCATAAGGTCACCCCCCCTTCTTGTGGAGCTCAGACTCTTCCTTAGAGGAAGGCACAATATGCTAACTCATAGTGATAAGATTTTTTAGATCGGGTGATTCTTGTATTTTGCAATTGGTTTCAGGCAACGCAACCTACAAAATGTATTTTCTTTCTCCTCTTTCTAGCAAATTGTCACTCCTCCAGCACATACTGGCTCATTTTTCCTGAAAACCCAAGGGAGTGGAACACCCATGCCAATTCTACATGATGTAAGTACTAGCCCCCTAAGGATGTCTTGAAAAGGCAAGCACTAGGATTGTTTTCTGAATACTTCTTTAGCTAAAATTACCACAATTCATGCTTGGGAATTCTCTGGAGACAGATGTACTGTCATGCTTGGATAGCAAAATAGAGATATCACACTTCACAGGAAATTTTAAAAAAGGAATATTCAAAGTTTATCCCTGCCAAATAATTTTAAAAGCTGATTTTTTGCATCAAAGTGCTTCCTAGAAAGATGCAATAATATGGCAAGAAGAGCCCTGTGATGTGTGTGAACCCACAGAATGAGATTCTCACTCAAAGTCTTAGGTTCTCATAACAACATGCACACTAGACTTGAAGTACACATCTCTTAATATACTCTGTTACCTCATTGTCATTTACTTGTTGGTAATGAATGTGTGTGTTAACAGAACAGCATGCTGATGCATTTTTTCTGCCATTGTATGTAACATATTTTCTAATTCTTCTGCTCTATTCAGCATTTGACCCTAACGATAGGGGATTATGGTATTAACTCTCTACACAGCACACATTCTTTACAGACTTTCACTAAATACTGTAAGCCTGCTGCAGAGCGGAATAAAAGTGAAAGCATACCGTCTGGTCTTAAGCTGTGCACACAGAGGGTCGTGATCCAATTGGAAGGGAAGCAGAATTTTAAAAAGAAAGAGGTTTGACAAAATTTTAATCCTTGTCATTTTCATTTCTCTTACCCTGTGGATTTGGGTGATTTTATTTACACTGTCAGCTTGAGCCTAGGGATTGAAAATCAGGCTTTTATGGAGATTATTAAAAGTACATACAGTACACTAAAGGCTGGACCACTGCTATATGCTACTAAAAATATGAACGTGGATGCTCTATATTATACATTTAAGGAAATAAGTGCCATCCTCCCTGCAAGTCTGGACTTAGCAGTTAGGCTCATTGCCATGATGCTTGAATGCATGTTTTAACAAGGGTATTTATGGGTAGTTCCAGGGTGCTGAAGGTCCACAAGAATTGAGAGGTGCCTTCGGGTGCCTTTCAAAGGAATGAGGGGGCAGCATTTTAGGAGCAGCTGTGGAAGGTGTCCCTGTTGAAGGTGTACCTGGACATTGAAAAGCTGCTGCTCTCCCCACTCTGCAGCCAGGGAAGGGCAGCCTGACATCTAGCCCAGCCTAAGAGAAACAAATGTCTCGCCATGGTCAACTTTCTCCTGAAAGTCTTCTGCTGAGGCTGGCCTCAGTCCCACCCTGTTAGAGACCTCCTAAGCCAATGCCCAGGCAAGTAGGAAATGGTCTAGGTCAGAGATGCAGCATGGATGTGCAAGGCTGTGCTTCAAGGCAAGCTGAAGCCACATGACTGGCCTCTGTGAGGATGCATCATCTTCCAGATTTCCCAAGGAGCACCCACGGTTAGACCTCTGTGCACAGCTGCCCGTGCTGTGGCCAGGAAAGGATGACAGCAGGAGCAGATGAGCCATGCCACCTTCCCAGCAGCACAGATTATTTTCTCGTGCAGTGTAGGCACAGATAATGTGTTGGAGGAGCTGCTTTCATGTCCTTGGAGGTTTTTGGCCCCTTGAGCAGGGTGCATCTTACTCCCCTCATTCCGAACGCATGATTTTGATGTAGCGGTTAATACAGAGCCCCAAACAGGCATGGAAATGCAAGAAAATGCAATGAGGTTTTGGGGCCAGGCTAGAGTAATCCATGAACCCCCAAAGTGGCTAAATTTCTCGGTTTCCACCTGCCCTGTGGAAGTGCACACTGGGTCTGTCACTAGGGAAATGCAGGAATACTTGGTAACCATGAGAGGATTTCACTTGGGCAGGGACACAGCCCCAAGTCCTGGAAATATTACACACACCTCCCCCTTCACTCCTCAGTCATGGACAGTCGTGTTAAAATCACAGGACTGAAGCCATAGACACTCATATAGACCTTGTTAATAAGGTTAAAACAATCCTGCTTGGGCTCTGGGAAATAGGAAGATATTTCCAGATATCCTTTTCCAGGATTTTTCTGCTCAGGGAATCAAATACGTTGTTTTTTCATCCAAGGAAGCTGTTTGCTTGAAATCAAGATACGTGACTATCCCTGTCCTTACAGCTCTGTAACCTTGGCTATCTGAGGCATGTAAAATAGGGGTTTATTGTGCTAAGGACTGAAATGGGCAGAGGCGCTTGCACAACTTGGCCATCTCACAATTGAAAATGGAGTTAAGCTGGCTCCACCTAACCAGAGTGCCAGCAGCACGGCATTTGTGAGATGTGCTGTTTCCATACCTCCCTCAGCCAATTTTCAACACTCTTAGGGTGCCTCCTGATAACAGGGCCAGAAACAAAGCCCACAGAGGACAATGGGGATCTGTCCTTCAATGTAAGTGGCAGGTGGATCAGGCCCGTTTGGAAAATTTTGGCCGCTGCTCTGAGTGGTTCACTTAGTGTGCCAGGGTCCCACTAAGACATCCAAATTGGCATCTCATAAAAATCAAATTGGCATCTCATAAAAATCCAGGCTCAAAATGACAGCCTTAGTTTGGAAGTCTGACTGGGGCCTCATCCTGCAGAGGTGTTCAATGCCCTCAGCTCCCACTGAATTCAGTGTGAGCTGAGCAGGCTCAGCACTTCTCAGGATTGCTTGTGCTCTGCAGGATTGGACTTATTGTCCTTAATACTATCTCATTCTGGTTATTCCCTATTGCCCAAGGATAATCCCAGGGCATTATTCCCATTATGCCACTTGCCATTCCCATTATAGTCTTTAACAATGTTTTAAACCTATCTTTCGTTTTTAATTTCCTTAGCAAAATATCTCTATTTTAGTAGTATGCATTTATGTGGTCTTCAAAAAAAAAGTGGTTTTATTATACATATGGCATTATCGTGTAGCTTCACTATTTTATTAGTCTGGTGGATGAAAACAACTCTGTATACAAGGGAAATCCATATGTCTAAATATTTTTAGCATGAGCACTGTTACCTGTTGCCAGCCATAACAGTAAAATTAAACAGCATGTATTAAAACAGCACACCACAGGAATTCTTGCTGCTTACCTGTCTGTTTCATGCAAGGGGGGAGATTTTTTACTATCTTTAGTCTGGGAAGGAAGGAAGAAGGCATCACAATTTTATGTCTTTAGCATGTGCAAGTTAGAAAGCAGAGTAGCAGGATCTCACAGGTCACTGTAGTTTCGATTCATCTTTCTCCTTGATTAATTGCTAAGCTGCTGCCCAATAGTGGCTTCAAAATAATTCATCAGCAAGGCACCTCCAGCAGCTCTGTGGTGCTTTCTTGTGTCAGAGCCACCTGGTGCAGCACGTGGCTCTGCACGTGAGGGTTGTGTCAGAAAAAGGAGATCTGTCCCCACTTCTGCCTTCCCATTTCCTAAATCCTCATTTTGTACCCTTTTAAAGCTCTGCCTCCTTAGGTGGTCAGGAGCTGTTAGTCCTCCAACAAGCATTGCTTTGGGGCCAGTGGTGATTTATACCTGAACCCTAAGCCAGCAGCAGTGCCTGACCTACATCACCCTCAGAAATGTTCCCCTGAAATACAGCTGCTTCCCTTCCTCCCTGGCCTGGTTTAGGCAGTACATTTCCAATCTATATCAGACATACTTTGGAAAGCCCAGATACCCGGCCCTGTGGAGGACCAAGCCCAGCGTGAGGCAGTATAGAGGCAGGGCTCTAGCCTGTTTTCCAGCCTGTTTTCTGACTTCTGGCTCCAGAGGGATTGACTTGTGCATGCTGCCCACAGGCCCCTACATCCAACTTGAGGTCATGGAGGAATCCAGGGCATGAGGAGCTCCGTATGACCAGGTTGCTTTTTTCCAGTGATGTCTTAGTCATTGTCCAGTTTGATACATTATGCAAGACAAAATATTTCAGATTGAATTAAAATTGACATTTGGAAGCTCTCACAAA
>VWZU01012789.1:2237064-2285679 GCA_013397095.1 Sterrhoptilus dennistouni
AAAAAAAAAAGAGTAAGGAATGTAGGAAATAAGGATGGAAGAGGTCAGTTGGGCCAGCAAATGCAGACTTTCACAGATGATTAGCCTGGAGAGTCCACAGGCATCTTGTCCAATGTGTCCCCACACACACTGGCCCTGGGAGCCTGTAACAAACTTTACACTTCATCATAAGGCAGCTGCAAATTTAATGAGCCCCAGGAAGCAAAAAGGCAAGATGCAATGCATTGTCAATAGCCCAAATTCTTCTACTAGAAAGGAAACGTTATGTGAAATCTGCAAATCCTAAGAAATTAAGACAGGCAAAGACAATCTCCTCTTCTGCAGCAGTGACTGACAGGAAAATTCCTTCCTTAACTCAAATCTGCTGATCACTTTAAACCTGAGCTTATGAGTGAGATACATGCAGAGATTAGGGGCTCTAGCCTATCTCCTGCTCTTTCATGGTACAGAGGTGAAAAAGAGACCAGCCTAGAAGTCTAGCAATGCACAAACGAAAAGTAAAAATGACCCTTCCTGACCTCCGCAGGCCACAAACAAAAGTCCTGAAGCATGTGATTAATAGAATAAAGCAATGGTGCAAATAAACAACCAAGTCTCTTTTCAAACTCAGCTGCTGACACCTAAACATCAGATACCAACTGATCCACATCACAAGCCTCGTTTTCTGTCCCTAAGAATTCTGATACAATCGTTTTCATTAATGTACCCAACTGCAGCCTAAAACAATGATTTTCCCTGTCCCCAGTACCAGAATATCACTTCTTTGATGGTCTCTCTAAAATTCTAGTCTGAATGTATGAATAATCAGCTTGCATCCACTTGATCTCATGCCAGAATTATTCTTTCTGTCTCTGAAGTTTACCTCCCTAATTTCTTTGTGAAAACTCCTTTCCATCTCAGTTTTACTACATTAAGCAATTTAATTTCAGGATTTCCTCATAAAATAAGGCAAAGGTTTAGTACAGATTACCTTGAAAAGTTTCAACAATTTAACATTGTCTTATAATGATTTTTTGGTCCATTATAAAATAAACATATTAGTTTAAAACATATACAAATTTCTAATGTTTTAAAGTGCATTTTCCTCTCATAGCCACAAAGAAGACAGACTGGAAGCTTAAGAATTGATATTACTTTGCCCAGTTCCAAATAGAACCCATACCTTACTGAACACGAATGGTATTAAAGAGAAAAAGAAAACAAAACCTTGGCAAATAAGTAAAAATATTTGAACCTGGATGCACTAGTAATTTTGAGTTTCAGAGTTCTGAATGAAGTATGTAGAAGATTACAGGAAAATTGAAGGAGGAATTTTTCTTAACAATTTGGAGTATTTCTAAACCTCGCATAAACGTCATCCATTTCAATCTTCTTAGCCTTATTTTTAAGTTCATGTTCTTTGAGTGTTTTTCCATTTTAATTTCAGAATTCAGAGGCCTCAGCTGCTGTCAACAAATGGAGTTGATTCAGACTTTAAGGGATGCAACTGCTCATATTTTCTTGGGTTTTAAGCCCATATTCTCAGACCCTTCCCTCCTCTTTTCATCTCCACTCATGTTGGGGCCTACATTCTCATAACCTATTTCTCATTATCTCATAACTTCTTTCTATAGTCATTTCTATGAGTAAAATCACATATAGAGTTTCCCAGTGTTTTTTGCTTTTATTCAGGATCATCTTACTAGTAACAGGGAGGCCATCCTACTGCTCTTCCCTGTTCCCTGCTCCTCCCATCTGGTCACCACACGGCTCTTACCTCTCCAAGTGCTGCAACTTGAAGAATGGACTAAAGCAAAATAATGACTCCATTACATGACATATCTCCTGCTCGTAAATTTCAAAGCCAGATGAGACCATTATCACCTGCTCTGATCTCCAGCACAACACAGGACTTCCTGAGAGAGATTCCTCACTTTAGGATAGGAAACAGCAGCACTGACTCATAGCTCTGGCCCCATGTAATGATGGCTGTCTCCCAAGAAATAAAAAGAGCAATCCTGTTTCATGTACTGTTGCTAGAGACTTTTGATTGCTTGCTGCAGAAAACAAATGGACATACATTTTCGTATGAGAAAATTCCAGACATATTCTCATTGGTCTTAAAAGTTTGTTTCATACCAACATCGGAAAAAAAACAAACCAACCAAAAAAAAGGCATTATGGAGACAATTATTATTGTTTTTATTATTGCCAAAATCTCTGCTTAAAATAGCATATTTTGTCTTTAACTCTCAGATTTGATAAGAGCATATATATTTTATCTCAACCTCATAAAATCATAGCCACAGATATTTGTCCTCTCACAACAGCACAGCACTGGATGTTTCCTTGGAGGGGAGAAGTGACTGGTCTGTTGTTGAAAATGTCACATTCAGGGTGCAATAGAGCATTCAGTAGAAGGTTAAACATAACTCCTACTTCATCACTTCTCCCAGGAACCACCTGTGGGAATTCTTCCACCAGCCTCAAATGGACAATATCAGAGGTAGCAATTACAACTTACTGTACATAGAAAACTGCACCCTGGTGTAAGCTGCTTCTCAGAAACTTCTCATTTAAGTACCAGCCTGCCACATCTCAGCTTTACCTACAGTGCTACCACTGTGGGGGCAGAGAACACGTTTTTCCCAGACCAGGTCTTTTTCTCTTGCCTGCCCCCTGGTTCCCAAGGAGCTGCTCTGCCCCTGCCTGCCTGGGCACGAGCATCCCTGTGTCTGTGTGTGTAGTGCAGCCGGGGGAAGGAGCAGCTGGATCCACCAGCAGCTGTGCAGGCGTGCAAATTGAGCGAGTGTTTGGTCCGGAGGCCATTCCCAGCCCTGTCCTCCCAGCAGCAGTTGGCTTGCTCCTGGTGGAGAGAGAGCATATGCTCTGCTCCACACACCCTGTCCTGTGATTTCACTGCCCCAATTCACTCCTCCTGTTGTGGCAAGTGCAGCTCCTCAAACTGGCATTTCTTAACTCTTTTAATTTTGTTGTATAGGGTCCACAAAAATGTTCAGGAAAAGTGAGTACCTGTACTGCTTTAAATCTCTACCAGAGCATATAATGGATTAGCCAGAAGAGGGAAGAGGTCTGAGCTAGGCAATGGATAAAATAATGCAGGGATCATGCTAGAGAAATAGAAAGTACTCTCCAGGTGTTCATGGAGAAATAGTGTATGCAAAATAGGGGAAAGCCTTGTACCAAGGGGCCAGGGAACATGCAAATGAACAGCCCTGTGAGGCTTCAGACAGCATTCACAAGTCCGTCCAGTAGCTGCACACAGTGAGATTATTAATCTTGCCACAGTACAATGTACATTACTGCTGAAAATAACTTCACGGTGATGGGATTGACATTTGCCTTGCTTTGCCACTGAGAAAATTATTGGCCAAAGACCTCCCTTTCACTGCTTCAGACAGACCAACAGTCCTGTGAGGTACAGGTGGGGAGCACCTGTTTATCCCTGGGCAGCACTACTGTTCTTCAGGAATCTGCTTTCAGCATTAGTTAATTATTTCTGAACACCAGGGCATGCAGGGTGGTTCCAGTCCAGCTGGGAACCCTGCACCCACCCTGTCATGCTAAAGAGCCCTGCTCCTCCCAGTGCATGGACTGGATGAGGCGGGGATTTCGGGTCCATATTCCTATTTCCTTTCCTAGCAAGCCTAGCAGAAACCACCCCAGTAGAGTTTAGTGCCTTCTCTCTCTGGAGAGGGAGCATTCTGACCTGGAAAACTGTGCTCACCATCAGTGGCAATTTATCTTTCTTTCTACCTAAGCTGATTTTTCAGCATAAGTGTCCTGACTGCAGCCCCAGCCAGCAACAGCCTCTATCTCCCTTCCATGTGTGGATGTGCACAACCTGAGATTCTTTTACAGATCTCCTTGTTCAGGCCCAATCTCTGCTCTGCAAGTTGGCATGACGGCAGAATACCAAGTAGGAGGTTTTGGCTTGTGTGTAGAATTTGGAGAGCGGTTTTGTAGTAAGTTGCTATACTTTTTGGCTTGCAAGCCCTGGGAGCATATGGCCCATTGCTTGCAAAATGCTGATATTTTAAAATTGGGGGAGGAATAGAGCATGGCACATTTATTTTACTTCTTCAGTGCCACTATTTTTGCCAAAACATTCCCTGCCACACCATCCTGGATCATGCTGTTCTATCCATCTTTAAAGAGAAACCTCCACCAAGTAAAAAGTTAATGCTGTAAGACGGACCCTAACAGGCCTGAGAAATACAGTCTTCCTTTACTCAATGTCCAATATGAAATGCTGTCCACTCTTTGCTAGAGTGAGTGAGCAGACAATGCAGCACTACTTCTACTCATGCTTGAACTCTTTGCAGCTGGCCTTGCTCATACTTTCAGCAAACATCTTTTCCAAGCAATCAAAACTTTATGGACTGTTATTTCCTTCCTCTTGACTTCCCAAGAGCTAACACCAGCACACTCGAGGTGCTGCAGGCTTATCTTTTCCACCTTGAACTAGTGGTTGACCTGAAGAGAGGGATGCCAGAAAAGAAATAGAGTTCTTAAGTACAGACCTAAGAACAGTGCTACTCTAAGCAGAGCTCAGCTACACTGGTGCAGTAGCTGTCAAAATACATCTGATTTTTTTGTTTGTTTGTTTTTTAATATCTTCCCCAAGACAATAACGTGAAAAAGTTTGGGGAAAAGTGAGTGGACCATTAGATAAAGATGATCTGCAAAATATTAGTTTACTTGAAATTTAAAAATGTTTTTGTTAAGGTCCCTCATAAAATACTGCCAAGGGAAATACATAATCACAGGGCTATGAATGAAGTCTTTGTTAAGGGTCATAATAAAGAGCTTCCTCAAAGAACAGAAAGGTTAATCACAGGGTACCATTATTGTCTCTGTTTGGTCCAATTTTATTGACCATCCATCTGAGTGGCTCAAAGAAGATAATGTAGAGGGATTGGGGATACTTGGGTGATGCCACCATAATTTTCTGGACCTAACTCTGTAATCTGGCAGTATGTAAAAGTTACCTGCAGAACCCCATCAGTGCTTGCAGGGATTGATTTTGATTAATAATAATTATGAGAGGCTGTGAAGAACTCCAGGTGTATTTCTTGTAAATTGGGGAATATGATGGCAAATTGCTGAGCTGAGAATTACTTCAACAGTGCCTACTATCAAAACTCTCTAAATCTTTTCATAAACACACACAGTCACTCACCTGTGGGGTCTTTTAGGAAGAGAAAATGAGGATTCACAGAAGGTAAATTGTGATGGGCCCAGTTCCACCAACCTTAATTACTTCAAACAATTGTTTAACATGCAAAGATCTGTTTGTTTCAGTGGATTATGTGTGAGAAGGAAAGAGGCACCACTTAATGTATGTCATCTCACAGAGCAGAAATTAAAAGCTGAGAAATAGGGTGAGTATACTGAAAAATCGAATGTGGAAAACCAGAGAATGCTGTAATGACATTGTATATATATATTAAAAATATTCCTTCAACAATTTTTCTCTTTATTTTCATTCCCTGAAATGCGGCTAAGATACATTTTATGTTGGAAATGTCCTGAAAAATGTCTCAGTGATCAGAGATAATAATGGCATATGATCTCACATCTTTGTGGAATAATCTGCCTGTCATACTGGCAGAAGACTTATCCTTAGAGAAGAGCTAGGAAGAACTTGACTGAGGAATTCAACATGATGGACAGGGAAAACTATTCAATGAACAGTTAGCATATGCCATATCCTGCAGGAATGCAGCCCTTTTATTATCTGATGGCTCTTGCTGATGCAGAAATCAAAGATGTCTTGGACTATCAAGAGGAAAAAAAAGAGAAAGATGCTTTGTCATTAAGAAAACGAGGATGGGTATATTTCTATAACCTGATTTATAGATGATCTACACCTAAGACATTCAGGGGTGAGCTCAGGGTGTCAGAACAGATGGGTCTTCCTGCTAATGGCACTGTCTCCTGGGGTGGCCTTCAATGGGTCACTGCAGCACTCCCCAGACTCCGTGTCCTCTGAGCACACTCAGCAGGCTGTTATGACATCTAAATAATTATTTCATAGTAGTGGCTCCCTTAACAGACCTGGGGATTCCTGACTGAAAAGTACCTGGAATAGTTCAAACTAGTGTGTTATTTTTCAAGGGTAAAATTCTAATGACTTCAGCAGCTTTTCACTCTCACTGGGCAGCCAGTGAGTGGCTGGAATTGACAGTTCTGGCTGCCTTATACCACTCATGTATCCATGGAAATGAAAGACAGATCTGCAGAAACAACAAGAAAGTTTTTAAAATATGACTTTTCTCCATAGCAGAGAAAAACAATCACACTAGAAAGATGTAAATTTCAACAGAGGAATTCAAAGCACTTCCCACAGTTTGCTCCTTTTCCATGTGACTCCTGCGAGCAAGGCAAAGAGCTGGGAGGGGACATCGCAGCCCCACTGTGACACACAGCCGGGCCTGGGACAGAGGAAATCAGCAGCTGCTCAGGAGCACGGGGCTGCAGCAGGAGACAGGAAGTGCAGATAATGATGCCCAATTGAAGCCAGAGCCTCAATGGAATTATCTGGTGTGGAATTTGGCCCGGGCAGTGCACTTCGCACCCCCGCTCTTTGCAAAAAGCCTTGCTGCTGAGGGTTTTGCTCATCCATTCTCTAGTGTCAGGAAAGAAAAGAGAGTTTTAAACTAGCAGAAGCTGCGGAGGCACAACTGAGTAGCTCTGGCCACATAGTCAAGTGTTGACTTTCAGACTTCAGGGCTGAAAGTCAGGCCTTAATTTATTTTTGTCTCCATAGACATAGTGTTTGTGGACCAGATGAGAATGAGGAACCTTCAAAACACAAACCATTCCAATTATCCCTGGTATAATTCTTCAGCCACTCTTCAGCCACCACCGCTTTAGCTGCTACAATGCACCAAGTGTGGAAATGAGAGGATAATTGAGTTTCCATGCTTGTCACCCCTTTCCCCAGTTCCATACTTCCTATAAGCCCTTCACAGTGCAAGAGTGCACAAAAGATACCATCTTGTGTGCATCTTGTAGCATAATTGAATCAAGGTTGTTTAGCACTAATAAGGTCTCTCTGGAGCCCAGATGTTTGATTTATGCAGTGATGTACAGGAGAAGGGCATCTCAGCAACAGACACTCTCAGCCACTGCCTTGGCCAGCACACAGGGAGCCCAGGGGTGATGCAGGTGCAGCTGCTACTGACCCAGGAGCTACAAGCCATCAAACAGCTTCCCCTCATTATCCTATCTCATCCACCAACACCCTTCCCTCAGCCCTGTCTCTCTGTATACACCACCAGACTCTTTCATGACTTCCTTTGTAGTTTTCCTTTACTAGTGCTGCCTGATGTTCTGTTTCTATCACCCTCCTTGTATTCTTCTCCTGTCTGAAAAATGCTAACCCTTCATTTTCATTAATTTACTTCTCTGTGTGATCACAGGCAATAAAGATGAGACCCCAAAGGTCATTATACCTTCAATCCAATCAATTAATTTAACCCTCTGTAGGAGGATTAAATTATTTTTTTCCTGTACATGCACCACTTTTTTACTCATGCAATGCAAACTAGACACTTTATTCATAGAGGAGATTGTAAGGCTGCATCTAAGCTGAACAACCCAGAATATTCCTTCAGGTCATGGTACAATCCCAGGCTGCACCCAGGTCTCTACAGAAAAGGGAGAAATCTGAGTGCTCAGCTGGACTGGACTCCTTGATCCAGGGAGGGAGCGTGACCCTGCATCCTGCCATGGCCTGGATCCATGAGCTTAGACAAAACTCTCTCTGAGCAGAAGAAAGAGCAGGGATATAAGAGGAGGCTCTAAGCATGTATTGAAGTAAGAATTAAAGGTGGTAGGCACCTGATTTTGATAAGCAAATCCTCTGGAGTTCCAAACTTCCCCTCTTTGTAGCCTCTGATCCTGTTCCTGATGCTGGTGGATCACATTGATACCCCAGTGGGGCTACTCCCATGAAGAGAAATGTGTCTCAGACTGTATTTGCCAAATCACAGCCTACTTAGTAAAAGATGGGGAGTTCTTGTGTTGAAAAGCTGTCACTCTTTATGTAAGCAGGAGTGAGAAGCTCTCAGTAGTCACCTTCAGCTTCTTAACAGAATACCTCAGTTGCAACACTGCTTGTCTTTTTTTTCACATTTATCTTTGCATCTTGGAGACGATTGTCATAACACATTTTGCCTGATGGACGACCAATGTGACAAAAGAAAAAAACAAAACTAGTTTGCTACATCAGTTCTAACCAGCACTACATCTGTGACTGATCACTACTGGAAAAATCTGGAACTCAGATAAAAATCACTAGGCTTTTTTTAACGCCTGAAATGAGCCATGTTGTAAAGGAAACCTGCAATAATGAGATAATACAAATTAAAAATAAATAGTTCACATGTTTTCAAGCAAGCAAACAGCATGAAAGCACTGCTGAAACAGGTATTTAAGTCCTATTATTTGAAGGTTTGTATTTTCTTGTGCCTGATCTGTGGTTTATTTGGAAGAATATGAGATTTTTGTAATATTAAATGTTGATATAGTATATTTAGATCCAGAATTCTTGAATATAATAAAATTACAGGATACCAATTGTTACATAAAATATAATTCAGTGTTGATAGCTATTTCCCAAAACATTTACTGAGCAGTCACAAAAGAAGCACATCACTTTCTACTGTGTATCAAGAGAAACAAGGCTCAAGCTTAAAGAAAGCATTTTTAAATGCTGATATCCAATACTAGTTGATAATATCAAGAATAAGGGAATCAGAGAAATAACTGTTTCTAAGGTTAAAAATCACCCTAGATATACCAGACAATGAGAGGAAAAGTGGCTTACTAACATTTGTGCTTGATGGTGTCTTCCTTTTCCTCCTCCAGCTGAAGCTTGGGACAGCTGTTTGTCTTCAAATGCTGGAGTACAAGGACGCAAAAAAGGTCACAGGAAAACATCTCCTGTGCAAACTAGAAATAGGACTGTCCTTTTCCAGTTAAAAAATGTTTATGTGAATGTCAGTCTTATGAAGGAGACAGGGCTAACTGAAGTGGAAACAGGAGTCTTCTCCTCAGGCATATATTAGGTGGTAGCTTCTTGCCAAGGTGACACTGGTGCTGCCTGGGATGAAGCATCCACCTATTCTATGGCAGTGCCCTTGTCCATTCAACCTCTTCCCTCTCCTCTCCCACATACAACAGAGACATCTCCTTTGGTAACTATCTCCCATCAGCTGCCACTTGCCTGCTCTGCTTGTTCCTCTATGGCACACTCAGAGAATTGCTGAGGCTAAAGGGGCCTCTTGGGATGACCTGGACACATCTCCTGCTCCGAGCATGCTCAGCTGCCCAAGAATATGTCCAGTTTTGAATAAGTCCACAGCCAGACACTCCAAAACTTTGTTGGGCAACCTGTGCTGGCGTTTCAAAGCCCTCACAAAAAAACAAGAGGTTTTTTTTTTTACATTGGAATGGCATTTCCTACATTTCAATGTGTGCCTCTTGCTTTTTCTTCTGTCACTGGACAACACTGAGAAGGGTCTGTCTCCCCTTCTCTATTCCTCACCATCAGGGATTTATACACATTGATATGATCCCCCCCCCCACCACCACTTCTCCAGGCCGAACAGTTCCAGCTCTCTCAGCCTCTCCTCTTATGAGAGATACCTCAGTTCCTCAATCGTCTTCTTGTTCATTAGACTTCTTCCAGTATGTTTATTTCTCCCTTTTACTGGAGACCCCAGAACTGGAGCCTTCGTTATTACTTCTCACTTTCACCTCTCTCACTAAATGCAACTCTGGGTTTGTCATTCCTAAGCCCAACTCCATTCTTGGAGGCTGTATCTCTGTTCCTCATGGGTTACCTCTCCCTGCTTCCACCTCTTTCATTCTTTTCCATGTTTGAGTTTTACCAGGAGTTCACGCTTACAGACCTTGCACCAGCTTTGTTTGATTTCTTGCATGTCAGGATAGATAATTTTGTTAACAGATTACCTTTAAATTGACTCTTCTGGACCCTTTCTTTCTGCAGAGCTGTATCCCACAGGATTTTTTGAAGCAAGTCTCTGAACAGGCCAAATTATGTTTTCTTGAAGCTCAAGGTTTTAATCCTGCTTCTTTGCTGTTGTTCATTTCCCTCTGGACCCTGAACTCTACCATCTTACAGTCAGTGCAGACAAGAATACTCCAGCTGTAACCTACCTGGCATGTTCTTCCTTGGTTTTAGATCTGAGGTTCAGCAGAGTGCCTCCCCTGATTAGTTCCTCAACTACATGTGTCAGGAAGTTGCCACCAGGACTTCAGGAACCTCCTAGACTGGTTGAACCCTGCTGTGCTGCCCCTCCAGCAGATACCAGGGTGGACAAATCTCCTATGTGGACTAGAGCCTGCAATCATCAAGTTTCTCACAGTATTCTGAAGAAGGCTTCATCTACTTCTTGATCATGCAGTCTGTAGCATCACAATGTTGTCCATATTGGTGTGCCTGCTAATCCTGTCACATAAAGCTGTCCCTTTAGCCCTGTGTCACTGAATACAAGGTCCATTCTGTCCGTCCCACGCCATTACTGTGCTTCCCTTCCCACTCCTGCTGGTACCATGTCTTTGCTATTGCTGTGACTTCAGTTTTCCCCAGAAAGAGATGGAAGGAACTTTTGACCAAAAGCATTGTTCCCCCATCACTGACCATGGCACTCTTTTCTCATGTTCCTTCATCACTTCCCCTCGTGTCATACATCTTATATTAACCTATGGATGCTTATATTTACTTATATTTTCTCCTCTGCTTGTGTCTCCAACCATCTCTTTGTAACATTCCTCATTTCTGTCTTGGCCACACACTAGACTGGTTGCCCAGTTCCTGCCTTTATGTCCACAAGGATCTGTTTCTGGTTTCTTTCCCAGTGCTATTTAGACTCCAGCACAACCTTCCAAGTTGGCTGTTCACTGCAGATTCAAATGGCTCCTTAAGCACACCACTGCAAATCTTTTCTGAAATGAGCCTGCCTCCCTTCCTAATATTAACTTGCTGCCATGAGTCCTTACCCACATCCTTATCACAGACCAATTCCAGCAAACACCACTTTCTATATTAAAGATATACCATTTCCTTAGCAGGTAATGCAGACTTCATGTAAAGCTCTCCTTCACCCCTGACCTCACTTGCATTTGTTTTATAACAGCTTATACCCCTTTAACAACAGTGAAGTTATTTCTGGTTTGCACATTGTGACTTGTGATCAAAACCAGGCCTATTGCCTATCTCTAGATACAAAAAGAAATGGCCCACTGAAACATTGCACAGTACCTTATCCTTAAATATCTACCTTCAAAGCATGCAATTCACTTACAAGTTATTAAAACCAGGCTATGGCAGCATCCTAAAGGACCAAGAAGGACAATTAGGTTGGTCCTTATAATCCAAGAGTGATTAGCAGCAGCCATCAGCACACTGTAACTGCTTGTTGAGCTAGTGAGTCAGACAGCAATAAGGACTTTTAAGCCGCCAGCAAAAGCACTCAGATTCTTCTACAGGAGAAGTTTATTACAGAGCTCAGCATCTGTGTCTTGCAGCTGCCAAGTGTCCTCCATGTGTTGTTACAGCTGCTGATTCTGCTGTTAAGGAAGGGGGAGCAGAAGGATGAAAAGAGGCAGCGTCAGGAATGTTCAGTTGCTGTAAAACACTGCCAAGCAGATATTCACGTTATCTGTGTGCAGAAACTAAGCCATCCAAACATGTGAGCTCACGGCTCTCTGCCGGCTGGTCTCACACTACAGAGAAATCATGTGACAAAGCCACTAGACACTTTTCAAACTACTCCAAATACAGGATCTGCTGAAACCCTGAAGTAGCATGCCCAGCTATATCAGTTTTGTGACGTGACATGCTGTGACTTGTGAGGACAGACAAGAAAAGAAGCAAGAGGCTTTGGGGAGAACCAAAGCAAGGGGAAGCAAACTCCCTGCTTCACCGGCACGACAGTGCTCCTCAGTGTCAGTCCAGTGCCATGTTTTTAGTTTCTGTCACACTATGATTCCACATAATTCTACAGAAATAATTCTGAAGTATGCTACGAGACAGGAGCTCAGCCTCTACCTGGTGCACATGGCTGAATTCCTAGAAGCCAAAAGCTAAGTCCTCTATAGAGGTCTCTGTGGCTGTGGGCACAAGTTCCTCTCAGAGAAACCACATTGTCCTCCAGCAGTGAATGGTCGACTAATCACTGGTAATCTTGGAAGGCAGAAGACCACCCACATGGCCTTGGAGCAGGATATTGTGCTAGTCCTGGAGCAAACACACTTTCACGGCCAGGCACATCCTAAAGGCTTTGGACAGTTTCTTCAGTCTGTGCCAAACTTGTATTGATCCATGGTACCATTCACCATAGGTAGGACCACAGGATAATTCAAGTTGGGGAGGACATTAGGAGGACATTTATTCCAAACCTCTTGGTCATATTTAACTGTTCTCAAGTGAACTTTTTCCTGTATTCCCAGGTATAAGCAAATGGCATTGATTACACCCGGCCCACAGCAAGCAGCTCACCAGGAATTTCTTGCCCCACTGGAAGGTAAGATAATTGATTTATGTATGGGCCAGGTCTTCTTGCTGGGACTAGCAGACACTGAGCAGAGCTTTGTTAGAGGGCACTAATAAGACACTGAGAGATGAGTCTTCTGAGAAAAACTGAGAGATGTGTTAGCAGCCCTGGTGTCCCCTGAGGACCTTGTGGAACCTGAGTGCTCCCAGGTTCTCTCCTTGCACTCCTGTCTGTGGGCGTCTGAGGAGTGCTGCCAGGGCCAGGCAGGGAGATCACATTTCCTGTGAGAAACTGTGGCACTGGCATGACCAGATAGTATGGACAAGAGCCTGAGGGACTGTTCATATACCATGGGTGAGGACAACTCAATGGAAGTAGCATTAGGTATCCACCAACTCCAGCTTTAAGCAGCACATCTGGGAGGAGGACAAATAATTTTTAACAGGAGATATAAAACTGAGATCAATATTAAGTCCATGATGCTTTTCATAAGAGTAAAGAAAATGGTTTATTTGAGTAACTAGGTGTTGTATGACCAAGGGTTATTTAAAATAAAGGAGGAGGCATAAAGGTATTTTAATGGCTGTGGGTAAACCTGAGCTATGTGGTTGTGTCTGTGTGCATGGCCTCAAGAAAAGGTGAAGGACACTGTGACAATACTTTTTTTTTTTTTTTAAGTATTTATGCAAGAAGAAGCTTCCAATTTGTCTCTATAGCTAGTCTCTGAAGCAAAGGAATTTGTATATTGCATCAGGCAGTATCGTATTAGGAAATGTTTTTAACAGTGTTTAGTGATTGAAAGTAAAATACAATAGCTTTATGACAAAGAAGCTTATGATGAAGGTCCTTTGTAATAGCTTTTATATTGCTGTAAATCATGATGCTTATGGTTTACTTTTTATTAATTCAAATGAAGTGCAAATCAAATGACAGCTGACAGCCTATCAACAGGTTAGTTTAAACAGCTGAATATTATTTTACTTCATATATATTTCAGCTTTTAACAGGATTTTTAATTTTAAATAGTTTTGAGGTTTTTATCCATGCAATGTGGCTGGAAGGCTGCAAGATGAGAGCAATATTTAATTCACGCTTGCAAGATATGGGTATTTGGAACCCATTAGAAATTGACTTTTTGTTCTCCCTTTTAATTTTGATTCTTTCATCAGAGACGCCAAGACTAATGCTGTCATGACAGATGGAGAGAGCTCATAGAGACATTGTACAAAAATTACTGGAGCAATGTGTCATTACCATGTAGTACCTTCAAAATGTCATGACAAAAGTGAAATTCATTGTGGAACAGGGCCCTTCCTTCAGGGACTAGGCTTCCTTTAGGGATAATTCCACTCCTAGGTGCTGGACAGAATTATACCAGTCTTATTTGCACCACAGGAAATGGCAATATACATATGCTACACGCTTGTTCCAAATCGCACAGTCACTCACTGAGAGAGAACCTGCTCCCTCCTATCACCTATGTAATTCTAGGTGTCATTGACCCACTTCAATTATTTTAGGATATTCCAACTCTTTTGTATTTAATTTGTTAATGCAGTTGATCAAATAATGCTAATTATGTCAGCTTCATATCAGTTATTTACTATAAATACTTTGTTATTAGCTATTTACTTCAAAAGCAGCATGGCCAGCAGGTTGAGGAAGGTGATTGTCCTCCTCTGTTCTCATGACACCTCACCTGGAGTGCTGCATCCAGCTCTGGGGTCTCCAGCATGGGAAGGACATGGGCCTGCTGGAGTGAGTCCAGAGGAGGACCACAACAATGATCAGAGGGCTGGAGCACCTCTGCTGTGCAGACAGACTGACAGAGCAGGGGCTGCTCGGCCTGGAGAAGCAAAGGCTTTGGGGAGACCTTATCACTCCTTCCAGTACCTGAAGGGGGCTGCAAGAGAGCTGGAGAGGGACTTTGCACGTGTAGGGATAGAACAAGGGGGAATGGCCTTAAGGTGAAGGAGGGTAGGTTTGGATTAGATATTAGGAAGAAATTCTTTACTGTGAGAGTGGTGAGGCACTGGAACAGGTTGCCCAGAGAAGCTGTGGACTCCCTATCCCTGGAAGTGTTCAAAACCAGGCTGGATGGGGCCCTGAGCAACCTGGTCTAGTGGAAGGTGTCCCTGTCCACGGCATGAGAGCTGAAACTAAATGATCTTTAAGGTCCCTTCAAACCCAAACCGTTCTACGATTCCACATTACCTTGTACACTGTCAGTGGTAGTGACCTATGCTAATTTCTGCAAAAACCATAGAGATATAGCAAAACTTTCCTGTGTGCAGCAAAGCTCCTGATTAATCTGAGTAGAAGAAATGAGGTACTCTGTAAAAAGTGTGTAGGTCAACAATTTTGGCTAGAGCAGTTGGCCATCACAGCAGAGTCCTGTAATGGCTCAGCATAAAAACACAGGGAAAAATTATGCAAACTGTGTTAAAACGCTGCCTTCGGCTTCAAAGTAAAGCATCAGGAGTGACACCATTTAAAGATGATATAGTTCCACTCACAAGTCAGAAGGTTACATATCTTATTCTACCTTCATGGCTTTTTGTCCATGGAATTCTGTAACGGTTTTGCTGTCAGTGGGATTAAAAGGTGTCTCTATAAGAAAGGACTGTTTTGTTACATGCAGCTCTCCAGCTACACAGAACTTCGTTAGCTGTGAGTAATCCAATAGAAAATGGATTTCCAGTAGCTATTGACATGTTTGAAAATGAACTCCAGAGCCAGATTCAATACCACTGAGATTCTTATTCAGAATACGGATAGAAGCAGTGCAATGTTTTGTGGCACACATTGTCCCTGACCTTAGAGGTTTCTCCCTGGCTCTTGGGAAGGTCAAGTTCCTTGTCTACTTAGGCTTGATCCAGAGCCACTGAAACTGATGGCAGAACTTTCCCTAACTCCCAAAAGCTGGGTCAGAAAAAAGACCATCTGCCTTTTTGTTGAAATTGTGTGAGGGAATGCAAACAGTGATACTGTATGCAGTGGTAGTGTTGCTTTCCACAAGAAACTGAAGGGAAATCACAAGCTTATTTCACACTGCCCAACTTTTAAATGCAAGTAGCTGTCAGTTGCTACTGCTGCTAATTTAGAGATAAACAACCTTGGGATCCATTGCCAATGAAGAGGCTTCCTCCTCCCTTACCTTTGGTGAATATTAGAATACTTGATTCCCTTAAAAAGATTGTGGTATTCAAGAAATTCAGCCATTCCTGAAGTTTCAAAGCCTCCACATCCAAACATCGAGACACCACTGTTGGCTAGGTGATGTGCAACATGCAAAATCCTTATCTGTCAAAAATGATGTGTGGAAGAAGGGGAAGCAAAACCAGGCAAAAAGGTAGATCACCATGAGAGACACACAGTCCAAAATTCCTTCTTCTGTATTTGCAGCTACTGAAGAAAAAAAAAAAGTAAGATAATTACAACTTTGCCTAATAAAAATTGCAGAAGTAAATAAAGAGTAGAGTCATCAGGTCCTCCAGAAACAAACTATCCATTTGGAAGGACCAGAGGCTTTTTCTCCACGTGAGCTTAGTGCAAAGGAGCCAAAATTTGTACCAAAGAGATTTACTGTCCATTTCTTCCCCCCACAGACTTTCACAAAGGCAAAGACAAGTCCAGAGGAACAATAGAGCATCAGAATGTTTCAATGACTGTGGAATAAATTCACAGTGAGGCAATCAGCGGAAGACTGTGTGGAGGCACTACAAAGATTACACTGTTGAACTTAAAGGCTCAATCTTTCATGGTGCTGAACATTTTCTGAGAGCTGCAGCGTTTTGGTTCCTAATGAAAACACACAGCGCTAATGAGAATGAGGCCATAAGTTCTCCTGGTGTGTTTGGTCACTCAAGGTGAAACAGAAAAACACATCTGCTCCCTGATTGTTCAGAAAGTCTGCATCCTTTACTTTAGACACCAGAGAAGCTGTTCAGAGATAAGTAAGCTCTTGGACTCTGCCTGCCGTTGAAAGGCACACACATACCCTTGCATATCTCTGTCATATTATTTGGGCATGGGAGAAAATCACCCCTCTTTGGAAATCTATTCAGCTGTTGGATGAACCCCTTTATCTGGTTTCATACCGTTAGCTGAGGAGACAAGGATCCCCCTATCAACCCAATTTGGTGTTAACTGATTCAGCTTTCATCAGATGTTTTTTCTGAGCTTAGAAGAAACCCAAAAGCCATGTCTTTGGGGGCTTTCCAAATGAGGTCCAAAAAAATCTGACTTGGCAAAACACTTTGTGTAGGGATGTATTCAAATGTGCAGAAATGTCCCCATAAGTGAAGTGATACCATGAAGTGAAATGGTGGGTGCAAAATGAGTGGCCTGGGCTGTGCACATAAAGCAGCACAATTACAACTCTCTGTTCTGGATTTAAAAACCTGCCTTCCAGCCCTAACAGGATTCTTTGGTGAGGACAATAAAAGGAGCTATAAGGGTATTCATTTGTATTTTTCTGAGCCCTCAAAGTACTAATAGCCAGAGGAAGAGCTAGTTAGGTAAACAGCATAATTTTCTTTTGCTGAATTTGGTTCATAAATTAACTAGTGCTGCCCTGAACACAGCTAGGGAATTGTTGCTGCTTTGATACTTAGATTCCAGTTCCAGGTTTAAAGATATTTTTCTTCCAGCAGAGGCCCTGGAGATTTGTGCAGTAACACATTAAGTAGCCATGAGTAAGGACACAAGGATCTGGACTTAAGCTAACAGAAGTGATGACGTGTGAAAGGCTTCTGCTTCATTTTGACATGGTGATACAAGGGATAGGCAGATTTTGGGACAGACCATCTTTATCTGTCTGGCAGTCTAGGGATTTAAGCTGTGTCTATCACTCTGGCATTTCTGTGTGCTCAGACAGCATCTGCAGGAAACATTCCCAGTTATTCTCCAAGTAAAGTGGTCAGGGATGGTTATCCCAAAAGGGACCCCCAGAAGAGCTTCATTTCATTTACAGAGGAGGTACTTGTGGGGAAGCAGAGAAAAGGGTGTTAGGGAAAAGTGCAATCTGATGTAGAAGTTAGTGCAGACTCTCCACTTGGAGAGCCTTAAAAGGAATTGCCCCCTGGACCCTCAAATGGAGCCACCCTCCCTGAGCAACTAAAAATGGTTCCCTACAAGGAATCCCATTAAAAGAGATTTCCCAGGATGCATAGCTCCACCTTACACCCCCTCAGGCATGCAAAGGTCTGTACCTCTCTCTGCCCAAGACATACTCTGTCTCTCAGGCTGCCTACTTGGAGCCAGGGAGACTTGGCCCCCACTGCCAAAACCCCAACCAGTCCACAAGGAAAAGATTCCCATATGTCCTTTACAGAACAAATACATCCCAGGCATACTGGAGTCACCTGGCGGTCAGCACTCATTTAAACCACGCTGCTTGTGTGAAATCTTGATTTCTCAACAGGAAGAAAGAAATTTTACCATGCAATTTTTTACATCAGGTTAAGGTTTGAACTTCCCTACCTTGACAGAATCTCTGCAACATTCAATTTTTATGGGTACCTGAAGAGTCCTTCTGGAATACTGATGTTCTCTGGTTCTTTAGGTGTCTATTGCAAGCATCACAAACATATTTTTATTGGTATTTGATGGCTGCTTCATTTGCCAAGTACTCATATCAAATTTATGGAAGGCTGTTTCTGAGTGTTATAAACGTGGGAAATCCCTTTTGTTGAGATATGGCATTAATCATGTTAGTGCCTAGATCTCCGTGCCCTTAGACCAACAAGATATACTGCTTCAGTGTCTACAGCCAGCTCCTAAAAATACACTATCTTCTGGCTGATTTTATGCTTCAGAATAGATGGGATAACCTGGTTCTTTAATGATCCACTGTCACTTCAGCATTCTCTCTTCCTTCCCCCCCCCATATTGTCTATACCTTTGAATGTTTAAGACAATGTGTGGAAAGAGTGATGTGGGAGCTGCCTCATCCTGAGTGTCGATATAACTTACAGCAATGGCAGCAGGGATGCCAGTACAGGTCAGGATCATTGCTTAGCATTTATGTGAGTGTATCCGCAGATTAGGAGCAACCAGCACTCTCGGTAATCTCCATTAGTGACAGTCAGGTCTGTCTCCTGCTATCCACAATCATACATCACAAAAAGAAGGGTGGCACTCAGCCTCCACATGAACATCCTGCTCCCTTATGTAGTAGTCATGACCTGGATTCCATGGGAAAAATGGGGCTTAGCCCACCCACATCAGTCAGGCATTCTCCTGCCTTACAGGGTGGTATGTAATCAGCAGGAAGGATACAGGTACACCACCAGAGTATCTGAGTGGTGGATTTTGGCCTTTCCTTATGGCAAAGGCTATTTCAATAAGCCCTATGTCTTGGAGGTGCACCCAACATCTGCTGCAAAGGAGGCACATTGTATCAATCATATCATATAATATCATATCAATCATATAATATCATCATATCATATATTACATCATATAATACAATTTCATATTATATCTATAATATCATATTTTATGGAACTAAATAATATAATCGCTCAAGTGCATTTTTATTTTGTCTTATATTTGCACACTGATTAGCAGCCTGTTCTGCTTTTCCCATGTATATTAATCTGCATGGACACTGAGTGTATGAGGGCCTAGAGGTTTTATTATGGAGTCACTGACTCTTTTCTTTACCTATGTCTACGAAAGTAGGGCTAAAGCTGGTCTAGGATCCAGCTGAACCCCCCTCAGTCTGTCTCTGCTCTCTCATTCATTCTCCTTTTATCTCTCTTGTTCTGTTACAGATCTGGAGCCACAAATTTGTCTACAAAACACTTGATGGGGGTCATCCCAGGCACACTATTGGTCAGAGTAAGTCACAAGAGCAGGCTAATTAAGTGCCACTAAATCACCCAGAAATCTGTTCCCACACTGATGCACCTATAATTGTTCACCAATATTTTCCAAGCATTGTTCCATTAAGTCTTCACTGACTTGAATCTAGTGCTTGGGAAAAATCTGTCTGGATAAGGCCTGCCAACATGATGAGTAGGAAGTGCAGGGCTGCCACATCTCTTTCTGAGCTATACAATGCACCGTGCAGTTGACCTGCACGTGTACAGCAAGTCTGACACATTCCAGAGCCATGGACTCTTGGAACAAGTCATCTCTGTACCACTTGTGCAAAGATTTTGATGTCTACATAAATGTTCTTTCCTGTGGGATTTGCAGGTTGATCACACAAAACTGCACACACAACATTTACACTTACAAGCAGTGCTCTGTCACTAAAATCTTTAGGCCAGGAAGGTCATGTCTGATCATCTTTCCAAAGAAAACTTTTCCATTTAATTACTCCACTGGTGAAAAACATCAGAAGTAGACAAGCACATGTCATTAAACTACTTCCGTTTCACACTGTCGGGTACCTGGTCCCCTGCAGCACAGTGGTCCCCTGCAGCACTGGACTGGTTTCTGCAAGAGATCTGACCACTGAACACAGAGGTCTGGAGAGCATTGGTCCTAGCACTGAGAGAGTGGCTCTCTCCAGACCAGTCCAACGTTAATCCCACCAGTAAGCAGGCCAATTTGTGCCAATATGGTTTTTCCTCTCCTGTGTCAAGACCACCCACCAACACAGGGCACTGAATAGCAGCTATGACAGGAAGATTTTAACCTCAGCTAATGGCAACCAGAAGGTGACAGACTCATTTTCTTATTACCAGTCTTCTTAGGACTGAACAGGCAATTATTTTCTTGAGACTGCTTCTGTGTACTAAATTACATGGACTATCTCCAAAGAGCAGTGACAACTCAGTAAGCTGGGTGTAAGCTGGGTTACCTCTCTTGCCAACCCACAAACTGCTCTCAGTAACCCCTCAGTGGTGTTGACAGACTCCAGAAATAGCCATGAAGAGTGTTTTCTTACTAGAAGTCGAGTCTGGGTTGTATCAGTGGGGGAGGTGAATTAAAAATGACGGGGAGCGGTTCCGAGGGGTCTCATCCCTCTCCACACACAGTCCTCAAAGGTGGTACTGAACCATGCCCCACATGCAGCCCCTCATAAACATGAGGGATCCCTTTGGAAGCTGAAACTGGGGGTTTCAGCTGGCACCTTTTGTGCTTCTTGCTTCTCTAATATTTCTCCTCACATTCCTCCACTGCTAAATGAATGGCATTACTTTCTCAATGTTTTCTTTTTTCCCAACACTTTCTTACAGTTTTCATTTAATTTTAATGCAAGGGCACCAATCCTAGTTTATGTCATAATAGATGGACAACAATGGTGCAGTTTAACTAAAATAACATGCTAAACAGTGCTACATGTTGACGGAGTCATGATGGATAAAATGTGGAGTGTTTTGGTGGTTTATATCTTCAAAGAAGAGCTGGCAAGTGTACAACGTGACAAATGTATTTAAGAATCTATGCCATTCAAATGATACTACCACATGTCTGTTTGGGATTTTTCCCATCTAAATGTGGGAATATGGGCACAGATTCACTTGCATACTGTGTTCTTCTAACATAAAGTGTCGGCATCTCCGAGGGTGTGTCGGTGGCACCCGATGTCACCAGACAGGCTGCAAAGGAGGCAGCCGAAATAAGTGCACATTATGTGTGCCAGGCAGTCTTCGTTTGTTTATTTCAAGCAAAAAGGAGGGGATTGTGCTCGAGATATTCTCACTGGAAATTTGTATCAGCATGAGAAAGAGAAAAACGTATCATTTGCATTTCAAGGCGTTGCAAGTCCCTATCCTAGCTGAAGTCGTCGGCATTTATGGTACAAAGAGACCAGCTCCTGACGTGAGCGACAACGATGTAAAAATCCCCACTAATTCACGTCATCTTGACTGAATTATTCTGCATTTACACCAGTTCCACTAAGATGGAAGCTGGCTCATGGTCTTTACACGTATACATTTTGTGTCTTTCTCCTATTGTTTGTCACTATAAGCCACCTCCTTTGTTTATTATTTTTTATTTGTGCAATGTATTCATATTCTCAGAGTCCATCTGCTAAAAGTATCCTATTTAAAAGAAGATGGCATCATTAGCTACCCTCTCTCGCTATAGAGAAAGGAGCAGTTCCCATATTTTTACCCAGTTCAGTGGCTCAGTGGATGCACTAATCTTGCTGAACACTTCAGTTTAGATGGTATATCAATGAGGCATTCAAACAGAGCAGTTTATACACAAAAATTCTGTCTGCTTTGTAAAAGATTATCCTTTTATAAACACTCTGCGGAAAACATAAAAGCAAATAGGGGACAGCACATAGGACAGGAAAGATGTTAGAAGGGAGATTAATACTGAATGGGTCGAAATGAATGGTGCTTACCAAAACGAGGTCCAGATACTTTGGCTGCAGTGAAACATAAATAATGGGAATGACACATCGTTTATTCGGGATAATGAGTTGATCCGAAGTAGGGGCCTAGAACAAGAGATTAAAGATTAAATATCCATCTCCTGATGAATATCAGTAGCAAACTTTAACCTTTTCCTTCCAAAAGCACAATTTCTTTGAACAATCATGTCAGCACAACAGAGTGAAGAAATGGGATGAAGCAAACTTAAATCACATTCTTATCTTTATCCTGAAAGAAAACACCGCTTCATATTTTAAGACTCAGTATTGCATTTTTATTTCCAGGCTTGAAACTCATTCAGAATAATTATATGAGAACACAAAGATTTTGCTTCATGTTTTGTATTAGAAAAATCTGGCTTTAGCATTTATTGCTTACATTTTAGTTCTCTGCAATAATTGAAGAAAGAACATGCCCATCCTGAACATTCACTTGGGTGGAGAGATAATGACAAAAAGCAGCCTGCTGGAAAAGCACAGCACACCACATGCCGAATTAGAGTCTTGAATGCAAGGAGGACTTGGAAGATGTCACAAGCTTTGGATCAGGAAGGGCTGGAAGTGTAGCGAAAGGGGGAAAGGCACAGACAACTGGGGACAGCAGGCTGACTGTACTGCAGTGCTGGCAACCTGTTCAAGCTGGTCAATTAGTGGTACTTCTAGCTCAAGATGCTGTATTGCAACTGAGGCAGAAGACATAGGACAAGCGGGAATCTGGATAGCTGTGGCTTGCCCAGAACTTGGAACAGAGCAGCTGCTGGATGCATGCAGCCAGCCAAGCCCTGCATTGTGGTTTTGTTGCTGATGGCTGCCTCCTGCAAGAGGGATAAAACTGGGGACAGAGGGAGGAGGGAGGAGGGGGCGAGACTTTCAAATGACATTTAGAAAACAGCCAAGCTAGAATGCAGGAGCGAGTTCAGCATGCTCTCACCTGCTTCGTGGAAAGGGGTTTACTCCACGAGCAAAAGGAGTTTGTGGTTTCATTCCACTCTCTAGGGAATGTGCTGTCTCAGTGCCAAACCAGCACGCATGTACAGCTGGCAGTTTCTCTGCAGAAGAAACCTCGTACTGGAAGCTGTGGAAAAGTATCCATTTTTTCTTGGTAAATATTTGCATGCAAAACCAGATATTCCCATAGGTTTTTGTGAGGCTCTGCAAACTAGTTAGAGGGAAGGATTTTTGGATTTGTGCTGGGGGAGTGGGGGAACACAGACATGCAGTTCCAATGAAGACATTGTCCTGGGGTGTGAGCTCATTGAAATGGTGTCTTGAAGGATATTGAATACCTTTCAGACAGCAAGACTCACATTTTGCAAAATTCACATTTTGGCAACAGAACAAAAATATTGCCATTTCACATTGTCCCTTTACACTGTGAATTCAGATAGGACTTGATGTGTTTCCCTCTCCCCTTGGGTAAGAGATGTGAGTCCTGTCAGGCACCTTTCCTCATAGGCTATCCTGTAACAGCATCACTCCACTGCCTTCATCCTAAAATCTCTTGAAGAACCCATGAAAAACCTCCTGAAACCTCTTGTTGCTGTATCACAGCTAATATACTAAGAATAGGACACAAGGTCAAATAAATGCAAGTGAAGGAAGAGCACTTGGGGTGCTGGGCTGGTGGAGGGGGCAGAGCTGACAAATCAATACTAAGGGTGTGAACAGAAGACATATGGCTGGTTATCATCACGGTCAGCCAGGACCAGGCTCTGCAGGGCTTGGCTTGCCTAGGCAGTCCATGCTGGAGACTGGGTTGGGTTTTCCACCGCTGCTTGCCCTGGCAAAAGGAAAGAGAGGTCCGTCTCAGTGCCAAAGCAGCAGCCTCTCCTCTGGGAAACCAAAGTCCTGCTCTCCAGGGAAAGGGACCACTGTGCTTGGCTCAGCTGCTCTGCTTGTTTTCAGCACCCTGCACTGATTTCCAGCCAGACAGGCTTTTATCCTTGAGATACGAGCAGCGACTTTCCTTTTATTCAGAAAAAAGCATCCATTTTAGAGCATTATTGCAGCACAGATAATAAATATTACGAACAGCAGAGCTCTGAGGGGGTGCCAGAGCCCTGCTGCTGACTGATGCCTGACCTCTGCAAAGCCCACGTCACTGTGTCACATCACAGTGCTTGGCTGTGCAAAGGGGACCATCCTGCCCAGGGGCACACAGTGTTGCAGGAGGGGCAGGACCCCTGCTGCCACATGTGCTCCTCCTCTCAGGGGGCCAAGGGGCTCCTCACATGGCAAAAGACACTCCCTGTAAGGTCTGAAGGGCATATTTGAAGGATCCTGCAATGAAAGTTGTTGTAGACACACACACAGAGCAATCCATGTATGTTGTAGGGGAGAGAGTATGGTCCCAAAGGCCCCCACTGTGGCACAAAGTGGTGCTCACAAGGCACCTGGTGGTCCCAAGGCTCCTGACAGCTTCCACTGACCTTTCTAAGGAGGGAACTGATGGTGCTGGACCTCCCTGCCTCACTTCACCTCACTTCACCTCACATCACCTCACTACTAAGGAAGAGGAGGAGCAGCTCCCAGATGATTCCAGCACACAGCAATGGGCCTTTGTACTTACGAAGTATTTGTAACTTGATTTAAAATTAGTCCTTAGTAATTTGAAGATGGTGATGAGAGCAGCATGAGATAGACAACAGACTATTTCAGGAGTATTTGTCCAGATTCAGGGGGTAGAAGTGAGTTTTCCAGGGCTGCTTTCAGTATGTAACTGGAAGCTCAATTTATGAACTCAAATCCCAAGAGTTTTTTATTTATGGAGAACTCTCTGCCTGGACATCTGATTATGCACAGGAGTGAGTCTTTTGGGTTGTAAAATTGGATGGAAAATGTCCATTCCGGGAGAGAAAGCACAAGTTTCTTGTGAAACTGCTCTGGGAGGAACCAAAGCTCAGGTGTTCACAGCTTGACTTCCACAAGGGAACTGTATTTTAAAGCATTTGTGAATAAATCTGTGCAAACAGACGTGAGTTTTCTTAGCAAACTGCCCCAGCACCCATATCCACTGTGCAATTTGTAAGCTGGGAGTGTGACAGGTCATGGTGCCACCCAAGTCCTCCCCTACGGCCACCCCTACAGCGTACCCCAAGCACAGTACCCCTTGCCCTGGCTTTGCTGCATAATCCATGGAAAGAAAACAGCTCATGCAAACAGCTGAGGTGAACTTCACCAAAAAACACTTCTCTCTCTTCTTTGGTTACTTGAATCTGCCCTGTACAGTATTTTATTAGGAGCATGTGATTAATGGTGCAGGTATTGATAGAGAACTTGTGTTTTTACAGGTGTGAATGGTTTGCCAGGTCCTCACGTATTCTAATTCAAATCATCATGTCATTTTTGACAGTGAAAGCCTTTAAGGAGACAAAGGTGTTTTTACAGTGCCAGTGTGAGTTTACTAGATCTGCGTTGCCTATTTATCATCCAGAGAGCTTGAATTAGACATAACTACCAGAAATTTAATTCCTTTAATTATAGGATGGGAAACTTAGAATCTTTCAGACACCTTTGGACAACAAACCTGAATCCAAGTGTCACTCCAAACAGTCATGGAAAATGGGGACATTTCAACTTGCATCTGGTTACAGATCTGAAATCTGGATTTAGGTCCAGTAAATAGCAGTAGTAGACAGAAATGCGCCAACAGACCTTACCCACATCGCTCTAAGATGGAAATGGCCTGTCTGCACCTGCTCCAGTTCAGGGAGCAGGACTGAAGAGCACCTTGTGGCAGCCTAATCCTGGGTCAGCTAGCAAGGTCTTGAGGGATGCTGGGGGGTTTGGCAGCCAGCAGCAGAGCCCAAGGGGCTGTAAAGACAGGCTGCTCTCCTTCTGCCCCTACTGGGTCAAGCAACACCCTGTCTGGCAATTCCCTTCACATCAAAGGAGCCTCCAGAGGCCCAGGTGATGGTCATGAGGGGCTGCAATACCAGTGTAAAGCTGCTTGAGCTGGGTTAGCAGTGTGCTCGCATATGGTCTTGGATTGTACCTTTCCACAAACCAGCTGTACCTCTCAAATAAATACATACTGGGCAAAGCTCAGAAATACATCTTTCTAGAGATTATTTCCATCTGCACATCACAAAGGATATATTGATTTAGCTACACTCCTGAGATCAGAGTGGAAACACTGTATAGTCGGGAAAGCAGACACATATGCTGCTTATCAAAGCTATACATACGGTACAAAAAGATACCAGTGTGGAGAGCAACTAGCTATATTTGCACCAGCACACAACCTGTCCTGTAATTCTCTAAAACAAAGGAAAAGGAAGTGCTGAATGCTACTGTTCCTGAGCCATGCAAATGGCATGTGAGGAGCATATGAATCCTGGCTGAACTCATGGACATGAGGAAACAAAGGAGTTGACAATTGCTGTAGCTGTCAAGGATTGCTCCCAAAGCCTTTGTATTGATCTATTTATTTATTTGTATTTCTTGGAGCTGCAGAGAAATGCAGTAATTGACACAATGGGAAAGAATATCCCAGATGAGCTCCAAGTGGAACCCGTCACCAGAGCAAAGTTGTGTTCTCTCTGCAAAGCCCTTTCACCCATCCACAAGGAGGACAAAGTACATATTCCTCAAAATTTATAGCATCTGTGTTTGTTGATAGTGATATAAGCCCAAAAATTACAGAACAAGAAAGTGAGTTACCTATATCATGCAGTGCTGTTGTGTCCTGGCAATGTACATACCTCAAACTGGTGCAGGAAGGTGTCAGTAAAATGGTCATCTGTGGAGGCAGAGAGGACACTGTTCTCCTGCAGCACTAATCCTTCTGCTGGCTCTGGGATAACAGAATACAGGGAAAGTTACTAGAGGAAAATCATAGAATCATTTGGGTTGAAGAGACTTTTAAGATCACCAACTGCGAACCCAGCACAGCCAAGCCCACCACTAAATCATGTCCCTAAAAGTGAGTTTCTTAGATGGGTGTTACAGTGTACAAGTATGTCTTTTAAATATCTCCAGGGCTGCTGACTCAACCACTTCCCTGGGCAGCCTGTTCCAATGTTTGACAACTCTTTCCACGAAGATTTTTTTCCTAATATCCAATCTGAACCACTCCTGGTTTGACTTGAAACCATTTCCACTTCTCCTGGCCCTTGTTACAAGGGAAAAGAGACTGTCTCCCACCTTGCCACAATCTCATTTCAGTAAGCTGCAAATATACAAATAAGCATATATAGAATGATTGCTGAATTTATTTCAATATTTTCTGGCTTCTTGTAGTTTTGCAGTTTAGCATAAATCAGGCCACAGTGAGCAGAAATGTCTCTGGGTATTGGAACAAAGGATTATTAAGTTCCTCTCTTTCCTTACCGCCAACCACTTTTGTTCCTCTCCTATAGCTCGAGCTCCTGTACCCACAGCACTGAGTAAGCAGGACACATTCCATCAGTGATCCTCAGTCACTTCCATGCAAAATCCTTGGGCAGAGTTTAAATGTCTGCTGAACAGTTTAGACCAAGTTGTCTTTGCTGCAGACCCCTTGCATTGAAGTAATCAAATAATGTGCTACGGTTGTTGTATGTGTATCCACAGAAGATTTCTTTTCCTGGACAAAATGATCAGAGGGATGAAACCGCTTCCTTATGAGGACAGGCTGAAAGAATTGGTATCCTTCAGTCTGGAAAAGAAAGCACTCCAGGGCGACCTCTTTGCAGTCTTTCAGCACTTACGGGGAGTCAACAAGAAAGAAGCAAAGTTTTTAGAAGAGCCAGTAGTGATAGAACAAGAGGTAGGTAATGGTTTTAAACTGAAGAAGTTAGATGCAGGTGACAGATAAAGGAAGAAATTATTTACAATGAGGGTGGCAAAATAATGGCAAAGGTTGCACAGAGAGGTGGATGCCCCATCCCTGGAAGGTCAGTTGGGTGGGACTCTGGGCAAGCCAGTCTAGCTGAACATATCTGTGCTCATTGCAGAAGGGTTGGACTACATGACCTTTCAAGGGCCCTTTCAACCCAAACTATTTTCTGTAACAAAGAAGCCTTACATTGGTGATATTTGGACACTCTCGGGAATATGAAGGCCAAGAATCATTGGTCCTGACAAAAAAATTGCTGAAGTGCCCTGAGTACCAAGATGGACCTATCATCAAATGCCTTTCGTGTCTCCTCTACCAGTCTAATGCCCTGTGTAAGTAAGAGAAGAATAAAAAAGAAATCTTTGGTGGCTTCAAAAGACAGTACCCTTGAAGCAAATGATTGATTAACTGACAATGTTCAGGTGAAGAAAGAAACAGTCACTCTAAAACCCATGGCCATCTTCAACAGTCAGACTGAGACCACCTGAGAGTCCTGGATGGCTGGAATGAGGCACAGTATAGTGCCTGCTCACTGGGAAGAGATGATGCTGGTTGCTTGACCTCAAGGCTTCCATCTGACCCAGGTACAGGTGGAACTAACCTGGCAGAAAGGGGCTGGTGAATCCCAAACCCACTAAAGTTTCCTCAGACAGAGTTTGCTTTCTCTGCAACTTTGCCATCCAACAAAAGAGACCTCCTCCTGAGCAAGAGATGCAGAATCAGGCACAAAAAATGGCATAGCTGCTTCTCCCTTGGAAAATTCCACCCAACATCTGCGCAGCAGCTGGATTTCCCAAGTCTATTATCTCATTTCACTGATCTGAATGAATTTGCTCTCAGAACAGCTGCAGATCTGTATATATCACTCATGGCTTGATTCACTATGTTTTACCTGAATGAAATATTAATTAGCTACACTCTCTTTTCTCCTCCCACCACTAAATGCTAATTAATTGTAATTCACGATGGGAAAAAAAGTGGCACATGAATAGTTACTTTGGCCCAAAACATGAATCAGTTCTAAAAATCCAAACCAACCCTAGTGAACTCAGAGTTTGAAACACTGCTGGGGAATAAGCTCAACCTCAGTCTCATTCTTTTCATTATGGGAGCCTTAAATACACTTTTTTTACAGATTCATCCAGAGATGCATCATTAATATTCTTGCCAAGCATGGGGTCTCTAACTCATCTTGGACAATTTCTTAACACAAGAAAGGTCCCATAAAAAAAGTACAGCTACAGTGTTTGGCATGAAATAAGGACATCAGGCAGACTCCAGAACTTTAGGTTTGCAGGTTTTGATCCAGAGTCACTTAAAACAGCCTTCCCATCACTGCAACTCAGAGGTCATAAGTACTTTTGCCACCAAACATTTAAGCTTCCCACTGAAATGGACATATGTGCTGAAAAGTTCTCAGCAAAGAGGATGTTTTATGTGAAGATTTAGAAGTATGAAGAACATACTTAAGACATGTATTTCCAAAAGGCAATTTATGAGGTAGATGTACTCCTCGGGGGGTATTTATCTTGCAGGCTTAATGGCCACAACTAGTTTTAGACTGAAATCTCACATACTTTTTCTTTTCTTTTCTTTTCTTTTCTTTTCTTTTCTTTTCTTTTCTTTTCTTTTCTTTTCTTTTCTTTTCTTTTCTTTTCTTTTCTTTTCTTTTCTTTTCTTTTCTTTTCTTTTCTTTTCTTTTCTTTTCTTTTCTTTTCTTTTCTTTTCTTTTCTTTTCCTTTCTTCTCTTCTCTTCTCTTCTCTTCTCTTCTCTTCTCTTCTCTTCTCTTCTCTTCTCTTCTCTTCTCTTCTCTTCTCTTCTCTTCTCTTCTCTTCTCTTCTCTTCTCTTCTCTTCTCTTCTCTTCTCTTCTCTTCTCTTCTCTTCTCTTCTCTTCTCTTCTCTTCTCTTCTCTTCTCTTCTCTTCTCTTCTCTTCTCTTCTCTTCTCTTCTCTTCTCTTCTCTTCTCTTCTCTTCTCTTCTCTTCTCTTCTCTTCTCTTCTCTTCTCTTCTCTTCTCTTCTCTTCTCTTCTCTTCTCTTCTCTTCTCTTCTCTTCTCTTCTCTTCTCTTCTCTTCTCTTCTCTTCTCTTCTCTTCTCTTCTCTTCTCTTCTCTTCTCTTCTCTTCTCTTCTCTTCTCTTCTCTTCTCTTCTCTTCTCTTCTCTTCTCTTCTCTTCTCTTCTCTTCTCTTCTCTTCTCTTCTCTTCTCTTCTCTTCTCTTCTCTTCTCTTCTCTTCTCTTCTCTTCTCTTCTCTTCTCTTCTCTTCTCTTCTCTTCTCTTCTCTTCTCTTCTCTTCTCTTCTCTTCTCTTCTCTTCTCTTCTCTTCTCTTCTCTTCTCTTCTCTTCTCTTCTCTTTTCTCCTCTTTTCTCCTCTTTTCTTCTCTTTTCTTCTCTCTGACTGCTGTTTACAACACACTCTGCAAACAAACTGGGCTGCTCAGCTCTGCATTTTCTAACGGCGGCAGCCTTTCTTCTTTCTCCCTATAACAAAAATGCTTTGAAGTCCTATGCTGTTAGTTACAAGTATCCTGATATTTCCCCAGCAAGGATGTAATAGGAGCCAAAACAAGCCTCCAGGTGCCAATATTGCACCTGACAAATTAGGCACACGACTGGAAAAGGATGGGCCCATCCTTCTGCTTAATGTTCATTTCCTCTCATTTCCACGTTAACAGGAAGTAGTTGGAATGGAAAAAAAGACTTTCCTTAAAGACCCGAACTATCAAACGCCTGGGGCTGTTTCTCCTTGCAAACAAAAAACTTGGAAGCCAGCTACGTCCTATGATTTGGAGCTCATTTACAGTGACTTATTTAACCCCTACTGACGGCACGATGAACAGGATGTTATGATTTATTTAACACTTAAAGCGGGTGTGAGAACAAGGTGGATGGTGCCCTTAGATGTAGTCTTTTCATAATTTATTGCTCCAAGTGCTTAATTTTTCCTCAGGGAAGCCTTTGATAGCCGGCTGCTGCAGTGTGGTTAAGTGTGTGCATTAATCTGTAGAGCAAAAATATTAATAATACTAAAAATAATAACCGTAACCAAAGTTACTATTTTGCATAACAAGAACTTGCACGCATTGCTCAGCTGAAACTCTGAAGTGATATCCCCCCACCGACTGAATTGGCTTGAGGATATTTAATGGAGCAGCACAAAGAGTGTTGAATTTACCTTCTGAGGACTTGAGCTGTACAAACACAAAGCAAACTCACTCTTGCAAAACGCCGCATGGCTCCTGGAAGGCCACTGGAGAACCGTAACAAAGTTAGATTTAAAAAAAAAAAAAAATGAAATGACTAACATCTCCTACACTGGTACCACAGGGGACTCTGACCAAGAACAGAGTCACAAAAAATGTTATGTTTGACTGGCTTTAAAGTTGAACTGCTGCTTAATAATGTTGTAGCATCCCTCAGAGGGTTTATCTTAAAGCACCTTCTTTTGAATGGTCCATAATCTTTATCTAGAATACAGAACCATCCTTTAGAAACCATTATCATGTCAAAGTTACTCAGTGAAATAACGTATAGATCTCCTGCTCTCTGGAGATCAGTGTTCAGCTCTGCTTCATGTCATTACATTGAAGGCCCTTGGTGACTTCAGCAAGCATGATCTGTAGGAATGCTTGCACCTGTGGATAAAGGACTTCAACTTTGAATGTTAAATACCTGTTTTGGGGCTTTTTTTCCCTCTTGAGCATGCATGCATGGGAGTAAGTTGTATTTTGGTATAGACAGGCAGGTAATTCATTTCACTTTTAGGGGATGAAGTAACAATTTTAGCAAATTACATTTGTCTCTTCAATCTTATATTTCCATGCACACTGAGTTAAATGTTGTAAAACTATCAATTCTGTCAAAACCTAACAGAAAGAAAACAAGAAACCCCGCAATCTTAATGTCCAAACTGACTAGCGATTAACAGGAATTAAATGTGCAGGAATTCCAAATCTTTTCTGATCGGAGATGTCTAGATGACTTTTGTTTTCCATAATTGTATGAGGTTCCTACATAGTATTTAAGAATCAATTATATTGCAATTGATGTAATTAACTCTAATAATCCAGTAAAAGTCAGTAGGAGGGCTATTCAAGTCAATAGAAAAGAGAGACTATATTATGAAGGTGTTATTAACCTATACAGATTTTTACTAGACATTTCCTTTTCTTACATAATAAATATACAGTGATGAGGAAGGCTGTCATTATAATTTAATGGGAACAATGGTTCATCACTTCCTTTCCTGTACAAGCCTTAACTAATTCTACATACAGTGTATAAGTAAAATGAAGTTAAATGAATCTCATAAATTAGCTATTAATCATCCATCAATCATCTGTTGCTCCATGATTAAAATCTGTGTTGCATTCAGAGCTGGGAAAGGTATTTGGGGAGTGGCAGGAGCTGCATGTACGTCTTCCAATTAATTTATTCATGCGCTTCCATTTTGCATTGCCAAGGGTACTTACTGAAACCAGTCCTGAAGTCAGAGAAAGTCTCCTGAGGAAAGTTCCAGCCTTTCCCAGAATAAAGTAAAACTCTCATTTCCATATTTATAGGCATCACTCTGGCTTTAAGCATTGTTGCATATGAGAACCTCATTCACGCTTCTCAATCCAGTCAGACAACTCTTTTTGGGGAAAGAAGGCAACACTATGAAGTCAGGGAAAGTGAGGCAGCGGTCTGCTATATGCCCTGCAAAGTGATGAAGAGAATTCCTCTGCCCAAGACCCTAATCTCCTGTCTTATGCTCCAAGTCTTTTGCACTACTCAATGAGCCAAAAGTGAGTTTTCCCTGAATATGGCTATTAAAATCCAGCTTTTTAGGAATTTCTGTCTTCACCTTCACCAAGCTGAGAATAAGCCTTATTACGTATGGAAGACTGCATTGATCTCATTAGCAGAACTGCTTGTCTTGGCAGTAGACAAAGATCAGTTGTCTGTGCTACTGTTATTCAATATATTAGTTGCCTTCTGAGAGACTGGCTACAGGTGATCCTCTTATCTTGCATCTTGGCAGCCTCAGTCTGGGCAGCCCTTCCTGGCACTGTGCGTCTCTCTCACAAAAACTACACTGGACCACTGCAGGCAGCTCCAAAGCACAGCCAGGTATGCAGGGACTTGGTGATACACAGTGACCACTCTTCTGCACAGAGCTGAGCTCACAAAAAGAGGCCCAGGAGAAGGCAAGGGCAGTGTTTTAGTTATTCTGGGGTAATTTAAAATCAGAATAAATATTGAATTACCTGGATCCTCTGTGCAGTGTCACTGAATGTATGCAAAGAATGAGACTGAGGAGTGGAGTTTTGTTTGTCTGCTGTCAGAATACTTTTCCAAAGATCTTGGGAAGAGGGTACAATTTTTAAAAGCCCTTCTTATGCAGACCCCCCTCCATCTTCGTTCACATGTTATTGCCGCTTTGGGTAAGACATAGTACGTGTACTCAACTAAAGAAAGAGGGAGCTGTGATGTTGCAATAAATACAACACAGAGGAGTCCAGTAATGCTTTGTAACTACAGTGCTGATTTTTTTTTTAAAATCACAGCAGTAGGGCAAGTGCTCTACAGATATCAATAGTTGCACCAGAGCTGACCTATGTTGCACAGAATGAATGAGCTTTGACTATAGGAACACAGATAGGCAACCCTGCTGACTCCTGCTGAATAAACCTATTGTAAAGCTAGCAAACAGCATCCTTCCAGGGCTCTTGGACTTGTGGCTTCATCTAGTCTGGGACTCCTCAGTGTTTTATTCTCTATAACAGCATCATACTTTCCCATACTGCTAAACACAGAAGACATTTCTGATGTTCACACTGCAAGCTCCACTTGCGGTGTACTTGATTTGGTGGTGTTTGACAAAGCCTTTGCTTTAATTCAGGAGCCAGTTCTGTGATAACAAGGATATAGATGGAAAACCAGTGCTCCATGAGGCATTAAACTTCTTTTTTTCTTGTTGTGGGCCAAAGCAAAATGCCGACGGGTGTCATACAGCCCCACATACCAATAATTAGTTCACCACAGCAGGTGTATTTGACCACAAAAGACACTCTTTGAAAATGAGATCTTTTCTTTTGGGAGAATTGTAATGCCTAACTTCCAGGCATGGGAAGCACAGTTGAGATGAGGTTTAAGCAGAATGACATGTCCTCTGCTGCAGGCATCACCCAGGGGCTGAGCTGGGCTGCTCTACACCTTGCCAGCATTACCTAAGAAGCACAGGGCTGCTTTTTGGGTGTCTTTGGAACTGCAGTGCCATGCAAACGAGCTGTGCCAAAAATGATAGACTGAGAACTGTTAAAGTACAGCAATTCAGCAGTCAAAACTTCCTTTATTTAAATCCCCAAACACCACTTAGTTATGTAATAATCTCAGTTCTTTCATGCTCCATGAGCTTGCCTTAAATTGTCTGGAGCAGCTCCTCAGCCGCAGATAGTCCCAGCTCACAGTGGCACCGGGACTGTTCCCACCAGCTGCCGTTCTGCCTCGACTGCAATTGCATTTCGCACACAAAAGATGACAATAATCTATCAAAAAAAACACAAAACAAAAAAACCCCACCCTCCCCCTCAGTTTGAATTGTCATCTGCAAGAAAAGATTCCAGTGTTTCAGCTTCCATGGAAAATCAATACTGTCTTATCTTTATTTTATTACTTAAAAAAAAAAACAACAAACTTGTGATGACAGTATTAGGTAGCACTGTGAAAAACAACTAAATATAGCAGTGGATCATAGTGGGTGTGAATGGAAAACAAAGGAGTCAGGAGCCGAGCTCCTGCTGCTGTTACGTCACTATAACACCCATAATTATGTTATTATGTACACTGCCCACTTCAACTATATCTGGACACCACTTACCATGATAAAAATCTGATTACTAACGTGACATATAATCTTGGTTTCTTTGATGAATGTTAACTTCTGTCTTCCATATTCTTTTTCAAACAGGCAGGATATTTGTTTTGTCTCCCTTCTACAGGGAGTTTGAAAGAGTGAACATACAGGAAAAATTAAAAAAAGGTGATTTAAAATCTCATTGCTGGACTCATTTTGTCTTGGTATAAAAACATATCAAGCCACGTCTAAGGCACTGCTGTCCATAAATTCTCATAAATTCTCCTCACAAACACCTAACTTTTATAAATACAATTAGCTCCACACAGAAATCCATCTGGATTTAGGGCATGCTTAGCTACAGAACTGCTACGCATTTTTATGCTGAGCACTACAGCTTTCAAACTTAAAATGCCCTTGTATGAGGGGTAGGTGGTGCATGGCTCAGGCAGGGTGGTTCGGTGCCATAGGGATCCCATGGGCTTTATGCTGGAAGAGGATGTCCAGTGTGTCCGCGAGGGTGTCCAGTGGGGTGGCCATTGCCGCTTCCCAGCACTGGGCAGGATCCCCCAGGTGCTTCTCACGCCCTCTTTCATTGCCTGTGCCCCAAAAAAGCAGTAATGCAAATTCCTACAACAGGACCAATGTGTGGACAAAATGTGGTGTTTTAAAGGCCTTGGGAACTCTTTTTCTTTTTTAGTATCTAAAAAGTGAGAGGGGGAAAAACCAAAACTGGCAGAAAAAAACCCCAAAAAGCAGTCCCCTTCAAGATGAAAGAATACTTTTTTCCTTTAGCTAAATGAATATTGAAAAACATATATCTTATTATGTCTTCAGCCCCTGAGGTTATCCTATCTGGTTTGTTTCACAATTCAGCAGGAAAACCCCTCAAGATATTTCTAAGATAACTGTTAAATGTCTGACTTTCATCTACAATAGAGCAAATCTGTATCGCCAACAGCTTGTTCTCAGAATTCCACCTTAAAACAGTTTTAGTACCACCAGACCAGAAGGGTTTGATGCCAAAGAGCTGTTCTGTCCTATTGAAAGCAGAGAATGGCTTCCTCTGCAATATGTACAAAGAGCAAGGAAATTTACTCAATTAATGTGAAACACAAAATGGCATCTGCCATCTGGAGATGCACACAAAAGCCACGGGCAGTCAAACACTTCTTAAGACTTTGGCATGTAAAATTAACATATTTTAAGACTTAAAAGGACATGTGAACTCCGAGCTTGCAAGGATTTCGTGTTTCTCACAGCAAAATAAAATACACAATAGAGTATTTCCAATGTAATGTCCCAGAAATATCAATGCTAACCACCTACAAAAATTTGCCTGTGACATCAAGGCTACCATTTCTATACTGTTGGTTGGGAATGGAGTGGCTGTTCATTTAAATATGCATTTTTCAACAATGGACAGAAATACGCTTTCACTAAACTTTAAAACCACACTAAAGTATGGTCTTTTACTGAGACCTGTGTAAAAGTCTTGTTTCTTCTTGTGTGTGACACTGTGCAAACACTATTTTCATTTTTCATTGCAAAAACAGAGTGATGCTGACTAGTCAAGTTTAGTGCAGATTCAAAGTGTATACAAAGGGCTCCCTTTTCTCCAAGCATTTTTAAGTATTCTCTTCTTGAATAAAATGAAGAAAGTTCAGCTCTGGTGTCTGTTCCCTTTTGTGTATTAAAAAACCCATAGTGGTTTAAATAAACCATGACATATGGCATCTAAGTGGTCACTGCCATAAATTATTCAACTTCTGCCCACTCCACAAACATAAATCTAACAAAATACAAAATCTGAGGCCTCTGTAGCAAACTCATGGTCGCATGTCCCTGGTGGTGTTGTCAGCACACCTTTGGCCACACAGATCTAGTCACTGCATCCAAAATTTTCACCCTGACTCCCACAGTGATATACAAATTCACCTGCTTTTCACTCTACCTGCATCCTTCAATCTGACACTCCCCAGGATCACCTGAGCAGGGCCTCCTGATATTTTAGGGTACAGCCTTTTCCCCCTACCTGATAAGCACACACAGCACTGGTTCCATAAACCCTGTTTTCTTCAGAATTTTGCTGAAGAAGAGAGAGTGACAAAAAAGGAGGAGAAGGGAGAAATCAAATCCATTCCTGCTTAAGGCTGTGTGGCTCAGCAGCAGTTTCCCATGCAGTGTTGCTCAGGATGAACAGGATGTCCGAATAAGTCTGTGCCTTGCAAAAGCAACCTTAATTTAGGCACCTCAAACTTCACTGTTTTTTCCCGAACTTTCTTTCAGTGAATACTTGTTTTGGTTGTTTTTTTTTTTAAGGCACCAAAGTGAACATTTCAGAATACTCCAGAAGCTTGGTTCACAGCCAAGGACACCAACCTTGCAAGTACTTACTCATGTGAGTTGTGATAATGTAGCCAGTGCAATACAATGGGATGATACACAGCGCATGCATTCAGATGTTTAGGGAAAGGGCAACAACAGTAAGCTTAGCAGACCTGGGGTATTAATGAAGAAGTATCAAGTGAAAAAAAATCTTAAACAGTGACCCTGTTACTTACTTTGCCAATTTCCTGGTTTTTTTATATTGAGAGTGATTTGTTGTCTAAGGAATAGTTTTACTGCTTAAAAACACTCTTAGAAGTAACACAGAAAATAAAAAAATTAAAAAATAAGGTAAAGCATAAGATAAAAAAGTTATCATTCCAGTAACAATATCTACATGGCCCATACATTTTATAACATATTCTCATAGCAAAGAAAAAAAAAAAAAAGTACCTCAAACTGATCAAACTGTACACTCAGCCAGAAGAAGAGGGCTGAGAATGCACTAAAGCAACATCTGAATTTTATTCACCAGTTTGTTGATTTGTCCTTGCATTTTTGAGTGTGTGTGTGTGAGAGAGAGAGGACAAACAGAGACAGAGAGGGAAGAAAATGACTCATGCCTGACAATGTTACCATGAAAATGGTCATAGCTGTGGGCTTCCCTGGGGGAATTTGTAATACCACAGCAAAAATCCAGCTAGCCTGCAATTACGGCGCCGGCAGCGAGTCCCTCCAGCACGAGCCATAATGTCTGGCTACAGCTGGTGGGAGCACTCTGGCTGTGTTCCCCACCAGGAGCATCCTGGGCTCTGGGGACCAGGTGGCTGGTGTGGGGCAAAGCTGCTGGGACAGCCCCACACTTCCAGGCAGGCAGAGATCTCCTAGAAACTCCTTCCCACAGAGGGATTGGAAAAAAGAATGTGCTTTAACGCACAGCTCCCCTCTTTGCACACGCGGGCACATTTGGTGTAGTTTCCCCAGCTGTTCCCTCCCAGGGCAGAATCCCATCCTGCAAAAGAAACCCTCAGTGCCCCTGATGTGAAGGACTCTGTGTTAAAAATAAAAACACAGTCCTCAGCAAAAGCGAGCAGAGTTCCCGGGAGAGGAGCGTGAACCTACGCCAGTGACAGACTGGAAGTGCAACATGACGGAGATGCTGCTGTAACCGGACAGTTGAGGGATGAGCCGGGGTTTCCAGGCATGTCACAGGGATGACATCCCGCGGCTCCAGGGGCCGGGGCCGCTGAACCTGCTGCTGGCCAATCCTTGGAGTGTCACTTACATGAGCTCCAAAGTAATCTTCTGGCCCACCCTTCAGGAAAAAGATAAGATGTCATGATCAGCTAATAGGAAGTGACAAGAAGAGATAAAATGGATGGGGAGGGAGGGAAGGTTTCGGATTGAAAAGGCATTATTCTTTCCTCTAATGCCAACCCTGCTAACAATAGGGCTGAGTTAATTAACGGGCTATTTGAGCACTTTCATCCATTTTTGCATATAGCATTAATTTTTCTACAGATACATATAACACAATTAACCTATAGCTTTTCAAACAATTAGACATGGCAATCCTTTCAAACTGGTGGGGAAAACATTGCACTTTTACAGAAAAAGGGGATTTAATTAGGGAAAAAGATTGAGAAGAATCTTTGTTCCTCTACTCTTCCAGCCATTGCCTTCCATCTGGCATGGGAACTTATTACCAAGACATCTGAGCATCTTCTATAAAAAAAACGACAAGCAAACACACAAAACCCCGAAGTTTCTGGCTTTCCTCCCTCTTTAGAGTAGAAAATCCTATCTGTCAAGCTTAGTTCACTTGCAATTAAGAAATCTGCTTCACTCCCTAACGAAATGTTAGTGCGTCACTTGACAAAGTCCCATTGAGCACAGAGAGGGAGGTTTAGGCTGGAAACTGCTTGTAGAGTTTCTCCCCAAGTGCTGCTCCAACGGCACCTCTGACTGGGGGGGCCAAGCACTACCCCCTGCAACCACCCGGCTGCACACGCACAAAGCCCCCGGTACTCAGTCAACTCCGAAAACTTCAACAAAAACCTAATCAGAAGTGCCAGGCTTTTAAGATCATAGCCCCGCCGTGATGCTAATCAGTTTGGTGGGGGAAGAAGCGTCTCTAGTGGGTACAAAGCCGAGGACAGGGGGCTGCGATCTCTGCCGTAGGAATGACAAATAACAGCAGCGAGCTGCTGCCTTCGCCGCAGAGCCGAGCGCGCACGGCGGGCACAGAAAAGGCTCCCTTTATGCTGCGAAGAATCCGCAGCTTAACCAAGCCACAATATGTTTTGAAGCTTTTGCCAAAAAGTACAAAAAAACCTGTGGCCAGTGTAGCTAGGCATTTGATAACAGGCACGGTTTCTTCTGCTCGACATATTTTCCTGATGTATTTGTTTGTAAAGGTAGAGATAAGTATAGTAACACAATCTGTTCCTTAATATCATAGGCAAAGAAAAATCACTAGTCACTAGCTACAACGGTTTACAATCTCTGTGAGACAGCTGCAAGTATATGTTTATTCTTTTACTCTAAATATCTCAAATGGAGCCTGATCCCGAAAATCCTTCTTCCTCCCAATGATGCTCGTCTGCAATAATAATACTAATGAAAAGCAACTGCTGATGTAAGGAAAGAAAAGAAGGTGAGGCTCAGATTCCCTACCCAATGCTCATAATGGTTATTTTCACTAAAGATAAGAAAGTAGACTTGGATGTGCCATATCACAGAAACAAGCCTTTCTGCCCCTATCTACAATTTTTACAGTTATCTATGGAAAATGTAGACTTAAAAAACTCTTAGGAATAATTATTAGAATTCATAGCCAAAATAACATACATCAGCCTTGATTAGTTCCATGAAAAAGCAGCCTTAAATTGGTAGTTTAAAAACAGGAAAATTAGCGGTATGATTAAGAATGAATGGCTAATAAAAAGAATTTTGCTAAAACAGATTAAGGTTCAGATGAAGGTCACAAAAGGAACTGATTGAGGAAAACTGTCATTTTTGCTGGGACTCAGTAGCTGTTTTAGCAACACTGTTTCCTCTGAATCACAGTCTTGTAATGAGAAATTATACTGTTGGGGTTAATAAAGACTTTGCTTGTCACGTTACTTTCCCCAAAATTTAATTTAAAACACTGTGCTCGAAGAAAAAGAAAAATTCCTTGTGTGCAAGTAGACAGAGAGCAATATAACAAAGCTAAGTAACCTCTAGTGAAATGCAGGGTGAATTTGTATTTGTGCCATAGTTCCAGTTCTCATGTTTGTTGTAAATTCTCTCCAGTGGGAAAAAAAAAAAAAAAAAGGAAAAAAAAAAAGCAAGTGGCCCAAAGCCCTGTTTGTCTCCCTGTTTCTTCCAAAAGAAACAATTTCCGCTCACAGCACCACAGCCCCCCATCAGCAGAATCTGTGCAGGGAAGTGGTCCCTAACGGAGTGCCTGAGATTTGCCCTTCTGCCAGCTTCACCACTTCTTGGCTGTGAACAACCTCCAGGAGGGTCTGTCTCTGCCCCACCTTGTGTCCTGAGCTGTGCAAAGGCCTTAGATCCTTAGGTATGGCCTGAAATTCAGTGTTCCCAAGGAAAAGATTTACAGGGAGACTTTGGCCAGGCAAAGCCCATCTTCCTGTGCACAGGCACCAGTGGTCCTGTGCTGCAGACTTGATAGTGCCTAGAAGACATGGGCACAGATAACCTCAGGAATTTCAGACCAGGACTAGACTTTTGCATGCAATTCCCTTCTGAAAACATCCCTATTCCTCCCTTGTCATCTCACTTGCAAGGAGCTGGGGTGATTGCTGACAGTGCCAAGGAGCCGATGTGTGAGCGCTACCATTGCCTCACACTTTCACCTGGTCCTGATGGTGCATAAGAGAAAGAGGGAGACACCACAAGCATTCCAGGGGTTCTCCTCCACCTTGTGCTCCCAGTCCCAGGAGATCTGGATGCTACCAAGGTGCGTGGCAGCAGTGCAGCCAGCTGCCCTCCAGGGCAGGCTCCTTTGCGGTGTGCAATTCCACACACGTGTGTTGATCCAGGCTCTGCAGGGAGAACCAGCTGGGCAGCAAGGAGAATTTAAGAATCAGTGAAACTGTTCAGCAGCATCCTCTGCTTCATGGGTGGGTGCAACGCTCCAGTGAAATAAATCCTTGTGTCCATAAATTGGCTGTTTCAGGGGGTTGGGATTTTTACTCTTTGGGGCTTTATTTTCCCTCTTGGGCTGGTACTTTGCACAAGAGGAGCTGGCACGTCTAGCCCATGATGGGAGGTGTCACAGCTCTCCTGAGCGTGGGGTTGCTGCTTGGTGGCATAAGCTATTGTTGTCATTGTCACTATCACCAGGCCTGATCGGGGTCAGCAAGCCAACGTGAGAGCTGTTGTATAACCCCGCAATAAAAAGACAGTCCTTGTCCCAGAACACACTTGGGCTGGTTTTCTGACAAGCTGTAACAGGTTCTGCAGCGGCACCTTTTCTGTTGCTAAATAAAGAACTTCTGTCTTGCAGAGCCTAAACCCATTGCTGAAAGATTGAAAGGAAAATGAACTAATAGGACAAAGGGGCTGTGTACAGGGTTTTTTAAACATTTGTTTGTTTTGATCTTAGTTGTGAGTAATTCACATGGAGTGAAGTGCATTGACACGCAGAAGAAAATAAGTACTCAATTTTAGAAAGCAGAGTTTCTTCAGACCAAACTGAATGCCAAAAATCAGAATCACCCAGATAAGATTACTGTGCCAGAAATCACATTTTTATTAGTACATAAAACACATGTCACTTGACAATGAGTATCTGCAGCATGGAGTGAAATAACCCTCCAGCAGTAAAGTCAATATTTAAATCAATATCTCTGGTAAGGAAAATATCTTACTCATTGATATAGATTGGATTTTTTTTTCCTTATGAACCTCTCAGGAGGTAAACAGCATATTTCTGTTGTAAAAGCAACTAAACAGTATTGCCAAACAGGTCTAATCTTTCCTAGAATTCAATAGCATGGTCCTCTGAAATTATTAATGTTGTTATAAATGCCATTTGACCTTTATGCCAGGGATGTATTTCCTTTTCATAAAAAGGCACCTACATTATTTTGGGCCTGCTGCGCTGCATGTAAACACAGTAACTTCAGGAGGAGCTTAGGGCACTGTGGGATGATTTTTTACATTATGTAGGTACCTAATGATTCAGCTACTCAAGGCTAAAATCTATAAAAGATGTTAGTGCCTTTACGTTAATTGCTGCAACAACCTCCCTCCACTCCGACAAAGCTGTGCAGCATTTCAGAAAGGCTCACAGATTGCTGGGACCACAAACAGGCTCAGAGCATCATCACCTGGGCAAAGGGACTCACTCCCAGGCCTTCCCCACCCCCCCGGCTCTGTGCTGTGCTTTGCATTGCAGAGCCATTAGAGATGGTGAAATATTCAGTCCCAGATGCAGTGTTTTGTTCCCTCCCAGTTTCCTGTTTTAATCACCTTTTTCACAAAGTCAGGCTTACTTGTTTCTTCTCCTTTTGACCCTGTGATTCTTTAGTCCTTTCTGCCACTGGAAACAAACAAACAAGCAATCAGCAAAGGAGAGGTAGGAATTACCCCATCCCACAGCCTGGTGGCAACACACCTTTTTAGAGAGAAGAGAGCCGTAACTTTGCACATCTTTGGAAGGAGGCAAATGTTAAATGCCGATTTCCCACCTCTAGGGGAGACACCCTAACTCGTGGCCTTTCCTATGAAAGACGGGAACTGACACCACCATGAGGACGCCTGGCAAAGGAAACAGGGCTGGGCACGGTTCTGTTGGAGCCCGCAGGTGTGGGGACAGCCCGTGCCGCCTCCTGAACGATTCCTAGAGGTCCCTGGGTACCTGCCCACTGCGGGATGGCTCTGGCAGGCACAGAAACAGCAGCCTGGCACCGGGGGAGCTCATCTGCTCAGCTGGATGATCAACAATGAGTTTTGGATGTGGACACCTACGCTCTGCTTTAGGCTCCTAAAACCATTGGCTTGTCCAGGACCTTACAAAAACACCCAGGTACCTAGGTTCTATTAAAATTAATGGTATAGCACTTGGAAATGTTCAGAAAGGCTATTAGATGACTCTCTGCCCCTGAAAAAGTTGTCCTTCAATGCCTTGCCAGACTGAGTCCTTAGAGGTGACAGACTGGATGCATTCTTCAGATAACAGGAATAACTATCGGAAAGTATTCTTTAAAAGGTTCCTAAAAGCTGTTGCTATATAATATAAAAGCTAAATTAATTCAGATCACAAAAATATATATATCAAAATTCTTTCCCCCAGGTTATAATCCCTCTACAGAAATATCTTCCTCTTTCTTAAAACCTCGACCAATCAATAGAACATAAGTCTATAAAACTAAATTACATTTCCAGCTTTGATTATTCAACAGGATAGGGTAGAGTTTTAAACCATCAAATGTGCTTCCTTTTCTCCTGCTTGATGGTTTTAAACTTCTTAAGACTTTTAATGCAAGTACCAGGACAGGGCGGCACAAAGAATGTTTTAAATGTGCTCTTAAAATCTCCACATGGAGGTTGCTGAAAGAGTTCAGATCTTTGAACCTCGGTAGGGTGGTGCTGGCTAAGAGCTGTCCCTCTCTGGCAGCTCTTCCATCCAGTATGATTGATAGAAAGAAAGCTGCATTCGTTTTTTGCGGGATTAGTTTTTGTATGAGACAACAGAGTGCATCCCCCAAGGTCTTCACTCAAAAAGAACAACCTGGAAATCTTCCCAAATTTTGTTTTTAAACTTTCGTCCAGCATTGCTTTGGCCCCCACTGCAGGTAAGGCATGCTTTGGTCAAAAGAGAAAGCAAGCTATTCAGTGAGGTAAGGAGTGACTGATTTAACCAAACCCATACTGAGAATAAACCCTATCAGAGGAACGAATCTGAGCTGAAGCTAAAACCAGCCTCCACCTCGCAGCCTTTCCTGTAATACAGCATGAATCAGAACTTGCATCTGCCAGAGTTTGCACTGGAGTTCTCAACAGACTCGGCTATTACACCTCCTGGAGGTGCAACTGTGTGTGACACCAGGAGAATTTGAGGCTGACTGAGAGCAAAGGGTTTTCTGACTCAGGAGAGGCAGATCCTGCCTTGACAGGGTTGACGTGACAAATGATCACTGCTCCCAGAGTCTGCTGTTTGCTGTGAATTAAGAACCGAGGGAATTCCCATCCTGGCAGCATGGATCCAGCAGTGTGCACAAACATGGGGCTGGAGACCAGCTGATGTGAACTGGGACAGCTCTGCTGGCTCTGAAGGACATCTGACATTCACTTTTAACTTCTGGTTGGAGAATTAACTAGAAGAGTGGGATGATGTACCCATGGCACTACTACTTCAGAGAGGGATGGAAGGGAACCGGCAAAATATCTGCTATCAGAGAAACACCAATAGTACCTCTATTGCCACAGAAGGATGATTCCAGGAATCTGAGAGGGAAGCATATACATGGTGCTTTGCAATGTTTCTGGAAGTGCATGGCATTTGTCATGGCAAGTCTTTCTGGACCCAGGTACCAGGGCCACATGAGGCTGGAAGCAAAAGGAAGTTACAGCCTGGTGGCAGCTGCCTGGATGAGAATTTCCTCATGGGATAAAGCAGTTGGAAGGGTTTTCCCTTTCAACCTTCGCACCAACCCAGAAAGAGAAAGTGGGGTAAGATCAAGGTGTGAGAGAGAAACACATCGCAGAGGTTTACACTGGAGGCAGCCCACATAACTCTGAGCCATCCTTTCTAAAGGGACCCGCAGCGTGCTGGGAGGGCTCCACACCTTTTCTGTAAATTCAGACCCATTTACATCAGGGTGCTCCTTAAAGGCTGACAGCCAGGAAACCCTGATGGATCAGTGATAGCTTTCTGATTTAGCACTGACCTGCAATGTTGAGCCTGGGAGGGCACAAACAGTTAATCCCAAAAGCAACCTGGCAGGAATGGGGTTTGGGAACCGATTCACCAAATTTACACAGTGGTGTTTAAACTGAGCAGGATATTAGCTGATACTCAGTGGGCAAACTTAATGGCCAACATCACTCCATCAGCCTTTTCCCATGAAAAACCTGCACCCTAGGTGCCACCAAGTGCTAATTTGTTAAGAAAGCCTTAATTGAGTGACAGTTAATTATTGACAGATTTGAACTACTTTATCTCTCAATCAAAACCTGGCTCTGGACCAGGCAGCAAGCAATTTACAGCCACAAAGGTAAATCTGGCCACGTGCAAACTTATGCTAAAGCCTTATGGTTCTCCCTCCCCCACCCCCCTAAATTTCATCTAAAATTTCTCTCTGAAGGAGCCGATGATCTCCTGGTGATCACCAGCCCACGTCAAGGTGGTTACCCTGCTTAACCCCACTTGGCACAGAGTGGGAATTACCAAAGGGACATCCATCTGGAGCTGCCTGAGATAAGAGGTGTCCAGTGTTAATAAACAGGCTTCCTCTACACCTCAGCAGGGCCTTCCTTTTCTAAACAGCCTTCCTTTAATGTTGTAAAATGTTTTTTTCCATTTACTCAACAATCATGCCTTTCCCGGTGGGGGAGGGCCAAGGGAAAGAGTGAAGGGTGGGAGGAGAGGAGAGGAGAGAGAGGGGAGAAGAGAGAAGAGAAAAGGAGAAGAGAAGAGAAGAGAAGAGAAANCAGTTGAAGTAAGAAAAAAGAGAGAAAAAAGGAGAAAATAGAGGAAGAGAAGAGAAGAGAAGAGAAGAGAAGAGAAGAGAAGAGAAGAGAAGAGAAGAGAAGAGAGAAAAGAACTCAGCATCTGTTTCTAAATCACTGAGACACCTGCTTCTGAAATGAAATTTATAATGTTAACATTTCACCCAGATTAGCTGTCTTTCTTGACATCTTAAACAGTTGAAGTAAGAAAAAAGAGAGAAAAAAGGAGAAAATAGAAGAAGAGAAGAGAAGAGAAGAGAAGAGAAGAGAAGAGAAGAGAAGAGAAGAGAAGAGAAGAGAAGAGAAGAGAAGAGAAAAAAGAAAAGAAAAGAAAAGAAAAGAAAAGAAAAGAAAAGAAAAAAAAAGAAAAGAAAAGAAAAGAAAAGAAAAGAAAAGAGCAAAACCAAACCAAAACAAAAAGATAAAAAAGTACAGAAGAAAAAATAAAAGAGTGAAAGAAGGAGGGAGATGGAAGGAAAATTAATATATTACAGAAGCAGTAGTAGTAACCACAGCAGTATCACAGCCATTCACTGCAATATGTCTAAACATTCATAAATGTTTTATGCATCCTAAAATACCATGTACAAGGGATATGGCATCCCACTGAGGTTAATGAATGAATGAGTTGCCCTTGAAGGTTAATTTGCACAAACAAAAGGTCAAGGGACATCTTCAAAACAAAATATTGATTAAAGCAAGTTAAATGTTTTGACTTGAAGGAGACATGAAGGATTAAAAAGCAAAATAAAGCAGTATGGATAAGAAAGGAACAGGAAAGAAAAAAAACATCACCCCCAGACACAAAGGAAATGGTAGAAAACATATCTGAATCAGCTAGTCATCTGCTAACAAGCTGTAAAGATTTCCAATGACAAGTTGTCACATTAGTTTAGTGAAACTGAAGCAGCACTTATCCCTTTTCCTGTGCTTAATCTCTCAGCGAGCTGCACAGAAACATGCTACCATGTTTAATAGGATTAGTTTAGTTCACTTTCTCCTCTCTGGAGGTTGTGACGTTTTGTGTTGTGTTGTGTTTTGTTGGGTTTTTTAAAAATTATTTTATTTTTAACAGTTCTATTTCCTTCAATACTGGGATCTAAAATTAAATTTCATTCCGCTAAATCACTTAAGTTGTATTCATTCTCCAGGTTAAAGGCATGTTCCTCCAAAGGTTTCCCTTTTGAAATGAGGAGCCAGGCAAAGGAAAGTAAGGAAAGGCTCTAAATCAGCAATTACACACATCAGGCACATGGTTCTCTTTCTCACACAGATTGATGATGCATTGTTGATATCAGTATAGTTATTTTTAATTCACATCAGCAGAAGAGCAGAATCAGGCCTTTGCGGCTGTGGGGTGTTCTTTTTATGCCCAATAATACTTGGACTTTTCCCACCCCTGAAAAAAAAAAATAAAAAGAAAAAAGAAAATTAAAAAAAAGAAAACCTGATATGTATTCGTAGCCCTGTTCCCTCATTTAGTTGGAACAGACACAGCAAGGAAAATGATCAAAGAAAAGGCAGTTTCAACAATATACCCCTGTCACTTCCAATTTTGTTGTCAGACTCCAAAGGGGCAGAGGAATCACCCGTGGTCATGGGCACACAGCAAAAGTTTTCCCAAGTTTCTTGCATCTGATTTTTTTTTTCCTCTTAAAGAAAAAGATAGATTGCAAGCAGGGAAAGCCATCAGCTTGCAAAAAAAACTTTTCTCTTCAGCGGCACCAAAATTTGGAGGATTTTTTAAACCTAGAACTGACAACCCTCCTATCTGGAGGACAAGTAGTATTTTGACCTGAAGTTTATGACACACACCAAGCATTAAGCAGAAGAGCAGAAGAGAACCCACAAATCTGAACACACCCAGCCTTTGCCTCCAAACTTTGTGAACACTGTTTACTTTTCATTCAGATCCAAAACACCTATAACTTAGAAAATAATCTAGAAATGGCCAAGAAGAGGACTAGTGTCTACCTTATAGCCAAATAATTACTAGGAAAAAGACCCAGCACTTCTACAGGAGTTTGCAGACAGGCTGAAATCTATGACAGGTCACTAGCAGGGACCACAGTTGCAGGTGTTCAGGGGGCTGGGGGCAGCGAGGAATAGAAACAGCCACACACACCAGCCAGAGGCTGCCCTGCCACTGCCCAAGCCACCAGGCCCCAGAGAGGGCACCCAGAAGGGATGACTTTGCTCACTACAGATCCTGAACACGAGCTGCTGGCATGGGCCCCTTCTGAGGAATTAAATTCTTGAGGGGAAAAAAAGCTTTTCCTCCAACTCTAAAATTTGGGTGGTGGGTGGGGGGATTACTTTTAATGCTGAGCTTTGAATCATCAACTTGCATTCCTTAAGAGGCTGGCTGCCTATCCTCCAGGACTAAGAGAGTCTGGAGCACTCAGTGCCCGAGATGGCAAGGGAATGGGAAGTGTGAATTTCATTCACTTGAGCTTACTGGTGTGGCAGATCGTAGGGCCCGTGTGTTTAGATTGGAGAAAAGTCGGCAGGCACAGGGCTGGAGGGAGGTAACCTGCAAGCAGCTACGGAAAGGAGGCAGCAGGGCCGGAGGTGGAAGCCTGTGCACAAGCCTGGGGCCAGACTGACTGCCCCTGCTCTGCCGTGTGACCCTGGGCACATCGCTTCACTCCCAGAGCCTCAGCTCTCTTTTTGGGTAAATTAAGTGGCTGAAGTTAAGGTGAGCTCCGCTGGTGAGAAGCGCAGTGTCAGAGGCGGCTGTTGTTTATTTGTTTGTATTTGCACGGTTCGGCTTCTTCTCTGCAAGTACCTCGGTGTCCTTTAAAACAAAAAACAAAACAAAAAGAAAAAAACCCAAAAAACAAACAGACAAAACAAAAGGAGAAAAAAAAAAAAAAAAAAGGAAAGCGTCCAAGCGAGACATTCCCCCGCCAAATTTAGCCTATCTCCCCCTGCGTCCAGACACACTTCTGCACCCTTGTCTCGCAGCCCCTGCGGCACTTAGAGCTACAGCGGGAGGCTGAGCGTGTCCCCCCGGCCCGCCGAGCCCCGGAGGAGCGCACGGGGCCCCGGCCCGGCCGTGCCGCCTCTC
>VWZU01012789.1:2289371-2304371 GCA_013397095.1 Sterrhoptilus dennistouni
CCGCCGCCTCCCTGTACCGGGAGAGCCGGGGCGGCGGGATCAGTGTCCGCGGGCCGTGCGGGGGGCGCGGGAGGCGGGATGGAGCTCCCCAGCGTCGCGTCCGTGAGGTTGTGCCCCGGCCGGGGAAGAGCAGGTACGCGGGATATTAACTCAATGTCTTTGACAAAGTAGGAGATTTCAGTCGAGGCTCACAAGGGACGCAGCTGCAGACTAGAGGTGCCCTTGAATGTCGGGCAAAAGTTGCCAGGACGAGCTTTGGAAAAGCCGCTAGTTTCCCACAGGTCCCTAGCGAGCGCTCAGGCGGCCCCCGTGGTGTTTGTGGCTGTATGGAGAGTGTCACCCCAAAGCCACCATCCGGGGCTGGGGACGGGTGGGGAACACGTGGAACGTACCCACGCATCCGTGGCCGGGGCTTGGTGGCAGAAGGTGCAGCGTTGTTGAGCGCAGGGCGCAGAAACCTGTTTGTGTCACCGTGAGGTGTAAAAGCTCAGATTATTTGTCACTTCCATCGGCTGTAGAGGATTGGCAATGTGCAGGATGAGTTATACGGAGGCAGTTTCCTTAGCTGTAGATTTGCATGTGGTACACATCCTTTACGTCGTCTTCTCGCAGTTTTTCGCTGAGGTGCCATCAATCACATGAAGTTTACAACCACTGCACCTCATTTTGCATTTATTTTATCTGCTTTTTGTCCAGAGCTTACCTTTAGCAGTGATATCACATACTGTGAAATGTTTATTAGTACTCAAGGGTAGACAGAGTATCAACATTTCAGGAGTTGAACTGTGATAAAAAGTACAATGTATATACTTTTCACTAACAGCTCCCTATTAAGTTATTTTGTATAGTATCCTGCATTCGCTGAATGGCAGTGTTGGTATATACAGTTAACTTCCCTGCCAGTTGAACTCTGAGGCCTCTCAGTTTATACAACTTATCTCTTTTATGATTGCTCGATAAATTGAGATGTTCACAAGAATGGACACATTTTCAAATTGAAAAGTTTAATCTGATTCAGGGCAGAATTATAAGTACTGCAGTTCGTAGTCTCTAAATAGTGATTTTTTCTGACTCAAAGTGCAGCCTAACTGCTAAATTAAGTAATTTAAGAATTGTCATTTAACAACGTCGCATAGCATGGAAAAAAATAGTATATTGGAAAACTTGGGCTGAATTCATAGTAGGAATCTTGAGTACTGTCAATTTCAGTATTGTCTCTACACAGAGGCCATGTGAGTTATTTTCTTCATGATCAGTGGAATAACAAGGACCAAACTGGCTCGAGAGGTGGAAAATAATTTCAGTTTTCTACTTTGAGCAGCTTGATTTCTTTCTCTCATTCAAAAGATCTGTTTCCTCAGGCAGCGCTGAGCACGGCTACGTGATGGAGGGCCCTGCATCTCCCCAGTTTAAAGGCCCGAACTAATGGGATGCTGAATCCCTCCTGTTACTGAGCTCTGTAGTTGATGGGAATTGTGGATGTTTGGCATTCATAGGAATTGCTGAATACCTTGCTCTATTGGGCCCTGGGTATCACCAGGTTCATAAAACAAGGGTTGTTTGTTTCTTTAAGGCTAAAGAGCAAGCAGCATAATTTTGAAGTAAATCAGGCACTGATTTTTGCTGCTGCTTCTTCTTATGGAGAAATCCTAATAAAGTAGTTTTTTACTGCCCAAATAGTTCCTCATCCTTTCTGCCTTCTTTCAAATTCCTTGATAGACATCTCGGCTAAGGGATTTGGATACCTCTTTCTCCCAAGAAAACTTGTGTCAGAGCTGTACAAAAAGGTAGCACTTTCTCATTAGTGGCTGATGTGATTTTAGCACTGAACAGATATGGTGAACAGATGTCATCTGTTCTTCGAATTTTAGCTGTGGTTTTGTGCATGAAATGCTGTTGACTAGAATAATTTTCATCCTGTGCTTCCTGGCTGATTCTGGCAAAGCCATACCCTGTGTAGTGCTTTAGAGTGAAAGATCTAAATATTTCTATTAGCAGAAGCATGTTAAATTTCTTGTGTGGTATTGGCATAATGGGCTGACATGAAGCAGGCAGACACTGGACCAACGAAAGTAGTCGGCTTTTGAAAAGATGGGAACAATTTCAGCTGTATAAACTGATATCTCCTTGAATTCATCCAGGCATATCCATCAAGTTTAGCACTTTTCTGCTGTGTACTTAATGGCTGTTTACATTAGGCTAGGGTTCTTCAAAGGGGCTGATGAAGGCAAGTTTGAATTTACATCTCCTTTGCATCCTGTAGGTGTTTGAATTAATCTAGGAGAAAATGATCAGCGTCTTTCTAGATCAAGATGAGTTAACAAAATTGATTACAAAAATTGATTTGTTCATAGTGAGTATGGTTAAATACCTGACATCATGCTCATTTGGACAGACCATTGTAGCCAAAGGTTTGGTAACAGTAACTCTTGGAGACTTAGAAATTAATCTGTTTCCATTTTAAATGTCAATGCATATCAAATGGATATAAAATGAACCCATGTCTGTAGCTGCTGTGCTCTTAAGAGGTTATTCATAGCTACATTGTAATCATATCTCCTTAAACAAAAGATCTGAAAGTAAATTTGTAAATAAAATACTACTGCGATGTTTATGGATGGACATAGAAAGTGCTGAGGCCCTTGGTATGATTTTTAATTCCATCGGCATGGAAAACGTTTAGTTTCTGAGGAAGCCACCTTGTGCAAGTTGAGGCTTGAGATGTGGCCGGCAAATTTAACATAAACTACACTTGGCATGCGAGGAGGGTCAGAAGCGATGCGTAAACCGAATTTAACCTTCACAAATTCAAAACTCTGTAATTCGGAAAGAAACGGCACTTCTGGAGATTTCTATATAGATCTTGACAACCAAAGCCTATCTCGCCAGCTCTGTTTTTCTGGAGACTTGTACAGAGACTTTAGATGTATAAAATATAGTTTTGAGACAATTTGCAGCCAGAGTAGTGGTGACTGTGTAAAGGACATGCACTTCCTAATTATTTCTCCCCCTCCCCAAGATTTTCTTATTTATTCAGTTCTAATCTAATCAGTCTTGAATTCTGCCTGTCGTGGCTGGGATTTTGCATCCCGCTCTACATGCCATTCCACTCCCCTTGAGGTGCAAATTGGTTTTGGTCCTCCGAGAATGAAATATTAACTGGCCATTCAATACCCATTCTGTTTTGTCGGGCTAAAGTAGAACTATTTCTCATATTTAAGCCGAAAGGCACGTAAGCCTTAAAGCTGGCAGCCTGTAGGCTCAGGATAACACCAGGGCAAATGGGAGATGTTGCTTAATACCCAGGTTAAGTGTACGATAACTCGGATGCTTTCAGCTTCCATCGAGGGAAGGAGGGGACATCGCTCCGGAGCACCTCCTGCCGCGTGTTTGCAGTGGCAGAAATGGGCTGTGGAGCAGTGGCTGGTCAGGGGCTTGGGGAGGGAAATGGACACTGGGGAGGAAGGATGCATGGCAATGACCTTCCAACCTGGCGCAGGACAGCCTATTTCCTGAGCTGCTGACTCAAGGGTACAGCAAGCCCTCCCCATGTGTGTCCTTGGTTGGGATTGGGCAAGAGGGAGGGAAACAGTGGTCAGGCACCTCGAATTTTCTGGGAAACATGCAAAACTTGTAACCTGACATGAGGTTTTTGGTGTGAGTCTGGGAACGTATTGCTGGCTCTCGATCAAGCGCAGCTTGACTACAGAAAGGGAAGGAAAAGTGTGAAGGTTTTCGGTGTTGGTGGGTTTTGTTTATGGTTTGTTTTCTTTTCCTATTGGCAAGTACTACCTTTTATGGTGGATGTCTTCAGAATATCTTAGATGAAATAAGCAGGAGCTCTTTCTGTTGTCTTTCAATTAGTTTAGATCGCTTTCAAATGAACACCACTGGACTGAAAGATCAAACTCGGCCCTAGTTTATTCTGTGCCAGTGTCACCTTCATAAAAGGCCCGGGTGGTGGTCACCCCTTTCCACTGCCTGAGGACTTGGCCAGTTCTTTACAAAAGCAACCCTTCTGATATTCCTCAGGTTTTATTTTTCTTTTTGGTGATGGTCTAATTGTATGGCCTGATTCTGCCCCCTGAAAAACTCCATTTGCACCAGTTGGGAGAAAGCAGGAGAGTCTTTTACATGCTGCCAAGCAGGGCCTGACCCTACCCCTCACACATAACAGGACTTTGATATCCCTGGACTCCAGGGGCGTTGCTTGCAGGGTGGGATGCTCCTTGGTGTGCAAGTGGCAGAATTGGGCCCCTGCAACAGAAATCCTTGTTATTTTATTATTATCATCATGAGGTAGCCAAACTTAACTCGCTTAATGTACTTTTTGATAAGAAAAGGTCTCTGAAGACAGTGACCTGATAACCATGTAAGGGTTTGAATTTGATATCTGAATATCTGAATTCTTTTTTTTTTTTTTTTTGGTTTTAATATATTTCTTATAATTCATTGCTCTCCTGTATGCAAGGAACCAGTAATGTAAACAAACATCATGTCCCTTGCATAAGTCTCTCTGACACCAAATCTCTGAAAATTCTTTTATTACATCCACAATACATGAGCAAAGGCTGAAAAATAAACATAATGTTTCTAAGTATTAAAAGCTTCTTTTTTTTTTTTTTTTTTTCATCCTGATTGCAAACTAAGCATTGACTGCTGTCTTGATTTTACAGATTATTTCATGCTGAAATTATGCCTATTTGCATGGATAGTCATTCTTTAAAACTAGCCACAGATGCAGTCCTAGGGAGCACGTAGATGTTTTTACAGGTGAACCGAAAGAGATGGGAGCAATTCCAAAAAGTCTGCATGCTGCCTTTGGCAATATACCCTGTTATTGTGAAGACTGTGCTCTGTTAAGCAAATGTAAAGTTTAATATTAGATAAGCGTTGCATGAAAAAATATTTTAATTTTCCTCAGTGTTAAATTTTAAGAAAGAGGAAACCGTGTCTAATGCTTTATGTGCAATGTGAGTTTAGCATCACTAGTTAATAAGTCACAAATTATGTCAAGAGCCTTTTACAAAATGCAAGGAAGTGTGTTATCTTTTTATGCTGTGTTCCTGGGAAACAATGAGAGTTCATATAAAGAGAAGGTATCTTCCTTTCTCACACAGCTGATTGATGTTATTTCTTTAATCTTTCCATATTTTTTCTCATCTTTTCTGCATGTCACAGGAAATAAGATTCTGTGTATTCAAAATACTACATGTAAGAAGGGCTTCACTGGGCATTTGAGATATTGTTCTTGGAGATTTTTCTAAAGCACAGAGATGTGACACTGAACATGCCTCGTTTCTGCTATGCAAAAAATTTAACATCATGTATTTTAGTGTATGAAATACAGAATCTTCAGCCTTCGGTAGCAGGGCTTGCTTGGAGAATGTAAGTTGTGAAAAAGGAAGGAATGTATGGGGAATTCAAAACACTGTTGTGGCTCGTCAGTGGTACGTACGAGCCTGTGCTAACGAACTACATTTTGGCCTTTATTTGATCACATCTCTGTAAATGGTATGATACTGATCATAAAATATTTCAATGCATTTTTGCTTTGCTGAATAAATGTTTCCCTAATGATTGAAGAGAGGATTTTTTTTCCCAGTGTAAGCCTGAATGTGTCTATGATTTCTTTGCCTTTCACATACACATATACCATCCTACCTACAATTATTTGAAAGTTGTTTTTGTATTCTTCAGAGATTTATTTACCAGTTTTGTATCTCTTTAAAAAGCAAAACTACAACTGCATTTTTTACATTGCAATTGAATTTTTTTAATCCAAATTTTATACAATTTCTTGTTTTAACAATAAATCTTAAATAAGGAATACTTTCATCTTCTTTTGTAACATGTATCTCAATGCCCTAAATTTAATCAATTGGTTGTCAGAGGCTGTGTTCTTCTAATCTACTCTTTCTTCTGAAGATAAACAGTATCATTTTAGGCATTTGTGCAAGAGAATCATATTACTGGTGCTTAAGCAGTTTTTGCTTTTTTAAATCTTAATCCATCTTAAACCAGTGGAGCAGAAATATTTAAAAATGTTTCATTTCAAGCAGAGTGCATAATAAATTGCAATAATTGTAATGTGCCATAAATCCCAGAGCCTATGCATTTTGCATTTTATTCAGGATTGAGGTCAGGAAATTTGGAGAAATTTAAAGAAAATGATTCATCAGTCCTTTTGTTCTGTTGGCCAGGGTCCCAGGATTCTTGAGCTGAGCCCAGCTGACAAGCTTTTGAAGATGGCACAATAACAGTCCAGTGATGCCTGACCATGACAGCACAGCCCTCTTAAGCAGGCAAACCAAGAGAAGAAGAGTTGACATTGGAGTGAAAAGGACGGTAGGGACAGCATCTGCATTTTTTGCAAAGGCAAGAGCAACGTTTTTTAGTGCCATGAATCCCCAAGGTTCAGAGCAGGATGTCGAGTATTCAGTAGTGCAGCATGCAGATGGGGAAAAGTCAAATGTACTCCGCAAGCTGCTGAAGAGGGCGAACTCATATGAAGATGCCATGATGCCTTTTCCAGGAGCAACCATAATTTCCCAGCTGTTGAAAAATAACATGAACAAAAATGGTGGCACGGAGCCCAGTTTCCAAGCCAGCGGTCTCTCTAGTACAGGCTCAGAAGTACATCAGGAGGATGTATGCAGCAACTCTTCAAGAGACAGCCCCCAAGAGTGTCTTTCCCCTTTTGGCAGGCCAACTATGAGCCAGTTTGATGTGGATCGGTTATGCGACGAGCACCTGAGAGCTAAACGCGCCCGAGTTGAGAATATAATTCGAGGTATGAGCCATTCCCCCAGCGTGGCATTAAGGGGCAATGAAAATGAAAGAGAAATAGCTCCGCAGTCTGTCAGTCCCCGAGAAAGTTACAGAGAAAACAAACGCAAGCAAAAGCTGCCACAACAGCAGCAGCAGAGTTTCCAGCAGCTGGTTTCAGCGAGGAAAGAGCAGAAGCGAGAGGAGCGCAGACAGCTGAAGCAGCAGCTGGAGGACATGCAGAAGCAGCTGCGCCAGCTGCAGGAGAAGTTCTACCAGATCTACGACAGCACCGACTCTGAAAATGATGAAGATGGCAACCTGTCTGAAGACAGCATGCGCTCTGAAACCATGGACGCGAGAGCCGGCGACTCTGTGGGCAGGTCGGACAATGAGATGTGCGAGCTGGACCCGGGGCAGTTCATTGATCGGGCGCGGGCCCTCATTCGGGAGCAGGAGGTAGCGGAGAACAAGCCAAAAAGAGAAGGTCCTAAGGAAAAGGAGCAAGGGCCAAACGCCTTCCACCCCGAAGGCAAACACTTGGCTGAAACCCTCAAGCAGGAGCTGAACACTGCCATGTCACAAGTTGTGGACACAGTGGTCAAAGTTTTCTCATCCAAGCCCTCCCGCCAACTTCCTCAGGTCTTCCCGCCCCTCCAGATCCCGCAGGCAAGGTTCGCTGTCAACGGGGAGAACCACAACTTTCACACAGCCAACCAGCGCCTGCAGTGCTTCGGGGACGTCATCATTCCCAACCCCCTTGACACCTTCGGCAGCGTCCCCATGCCTGGCGCCACTGACCAAACCGAGGCACTGCCCCTCGTCGTCCGCAAAAACTCCTCTGACCAATCTGCCTCGGCCCCACCGGCCGGTGGCCACCACGCCTCCCTGCACCAGTCCCCGCTCTCGGCCACTGCCGGCTTCTCCACCTCCTCCTTCCGCCACCCATTCCCGCTGCCCCTCATGGCCTACCCCTTCCAGAGCCCCCTGGGCGCCCCGTCAGCCTCCTTCCCAGGGAAAGATCGCGCCTCCCCCGAATCCCTCGACCTGACCCGGGAGACCACCAGCCTGAGGACCAAGATGTCGTCGCACCACATGAACCACCACCCGTGCTCGCCGGCCCACCCCCCCAGCGCCGCCGAGGGCCTCTCCTTGTCCCTCATTAAATCCGAGTGTGGCGACCTGCAAGACATGTCTGAAATCTCGCCCTACTCGGGAAGTGCAATATCCTTTTCAAAAGATGAGCGATAATCGGCAGTGGCCGGTGGGAGAGGACTAGGGGCCATGCCGGTGCCGAGGGGCTTCCCCCAGGTGCTGCAGGAGTGGGGTGCTCACGGGGTCCTGGGGGGCGGCTTGGCAAGGCCAAATAAAGCATGTGGTGTTGACTGACAGCACTCTTCCAGCAATGGTGTTCCACCTACAAAAGCCACTGGCTCTCCCCCAGCCTTTAGTTTGCCTCATGGGGTCAGGAAGGCAGCCAAACCCATGACCTGAGTGCCAGTGGGTTTCCCTGGGCTGGCAGATCTTTCCTCAGGCAGGGAAGTGATCGAGGGGGCATTGCCCTTGGCCAAAAACCATTCCAGCTACGGCCAGGCCACCTCTTTTCCCTCCCCTGCCAGACCAATGTGTAATCCGTGTTAATGGTGTAGTGGCTGGGGCTTGCAGAGAGCCACGATCTGGTCGTCTGTGAGAGTTCAGCTCTCAAGTGTGTAAGGGAAACGAAGCACAAAAGACACAGGTACTGATATATTCAGGCTGCATCAAGTTCTTTCCCCCACCCAGAGGTCTGTTCCTCAGCCCTTGTGCAGCTGCCTGCTATGCATGATTAACCTCTGTTCAGCCATACACAGAAATCTTTTGTCCTAACATACACAAAGCAAATTATTTTGGAAAGCTAGAGAGAACAATTAAATATAAAACTTCAGCTGCATTAAATTTACAGGACACTTCCCCTCCTTAAAAAAAAAAAAAAAAAAGATAATAAAATCTCTCCTTTTAGCTCAATAGCAGGCTTTAGTTAGGGCAGCAAGTCCATCTCTGCCTTTATTTAGGCATTTCCAGACATAGTAATCTTTTCCTTTTTTTTCCTTTTTTTTCCTTTTTTTTTCTTTTTTTTTTCTTTTTTAGCAGTACCGCCTCCTAGTCCTTCCATCTTTTCCTATAATGTGTTTTTCGGTCAAAAGGTTTTACTTCCAGGCTCCAGGTACAGTTGTATTGAAAGTAAATATAATACCATGTCTACCCCATGCTATAACTGAGTATTTCGCATGAAGAGTAGATGGATAATTTTTCCCAGTTCCCAGACCCCAGCAAAAGGCAACAACGCAGGCACCGAGCCTTAGATGTATCTAATTTCACTCCCAAAATGGTGAAACTAATTGCAACAGAATATCTCTGCCCCTTTCTGGATAGCAGTAGGAATGGGGAGGAACTTGTCCCCTTTGGAGGGGTATCCTGTGGAGGCTGATGCCTGAGAACGTGCTTCATCCCTGGGTATCTTCTAGGTGAATTGATGACCCTAGTGGTATTAGAATAATTTAATCACATCTTCTATAGACTTGTTAAATCCTCGGGAGGGTGCTGTCAGGGTTCTAGACCTGCTGGTCACCTGGATTTCCTACACCTCTTGTGGTAGTGGGGACCACTGGGGCAAGGCAGGCGCTGCAAGTCCACAGCCCATTACCACCACTCTGATCCACGTTGAGTCTAAGTCAGGATTGGTGCTGTCTAACCTGTGTGAATAGTCCTGTTTCTACAAGGGAAAGTGTTTTGTGTTGGAAAGCAGGTGTTAAGTTTTTTGAGAACCAGCTGGCAGTGGGTGTAGTGTTTGAGGTACCTCTTCCCCAGAAAATGATCTTGTTGAGTGTTGATAGCAGGGAAATCTTCTCCTCTCCATCCTTACATTCTGTAAGGCAAGAGAGGAGGCAGTCTAGATGCAACATCACTCAGAGGTGGTGCCAATTACTTGGGCAGTTCCAAACTAAAGAATTCTCCTGCATATTGAAATGCAAGTGCAGTGCTTGGAAAGCAGTCCTGGGGTCAACAGGAGAGGCAGCTGAGGGCAAGACTCAGGCCAGGGCAATTAATTTCTACCAAACAGTACAGTGGCATACTATTGTTTTTGTATAAAAGTAGTTCTCCCATCCTGGGAGAGCAGTGAGGAGAGGTGAAACATGCCAGGAGTGTGAACTAGGAGTAGTTCTAGGGCTGCCCTTGATCCTCACCACCCGTGGAGCATGTCTCCCCCACCCCTCCCATTCCTCCCCCTTTCTCCTGCTTGTTCTCACTGGTGCTCGCTAATGGAGCTTGTTGCTTCTGCTGAAATAGGGGGGCAAGAGTGCCCTGCTGCTCCAAGGGATAGCCAGAGGAAATGCCTGGTGCTACAGTGATCCCTGTTCTTTTTCACTGCCCTGCTTCTTTCCCTGTCATTGGGAAAGCATTCTAACTGTCCCACCTAGGCACTAGTGCATACTGCCGTTTGTTCTGAGTTTAGATGCAGACCAGATTTATTAAATAACGCTTCTACACGTGTACTTGCTATACAGCTCAGCCGTAGGGATGTATGTTTTTTTTCTAGCAGCAGCTCATGTCCAGGTAGCTTACAATTTTCCAGGGAAAGGCGTGGTGTGGAGGTTGGTTTTTGTCTCATCAATTCTATCATGGCACTTTTATTTTACATGGTTGAATGTACACGTATAGGGAATAAATTTCTTGAAAGAAGCAGATCTTTCTTCCCTGCAGAAAATAACATCTGTTTTCCTGGACAATGCAGCCAGGATGAGAACATAAGACCAGCAAATACAGCCAAGTTCAGGTTTTAGTAGTAAGTTAAACACTAAACTAGGCTGGGTTTTGTTCTCTTGGATTTTTTTTTTTTTTTTTTAACTAACGGCTGTAAAATGTATCTGATCATTCTTTGCTGAATTGCAGAAGGAAATGGTTAATGTTTGTGTATGTTGCTAAACAAGATAAGATGCACCTGCAGTCTGAATTCCCATCTTGGTCATGAATGCAGTCTGTATCTTTGCAAACTAATCTGTTTAATCAAATATTAAGTTTTATTCAAATTCAAAAAGAAACAGACAGTGAATTGTTTTTCTGCATGATCTTTCTTTGTCATGCATCCTCTTTGCATCTCAAGAAAAATAGCCTTGTTCAGTCACAAAACATTTGCATAGATCAAAATTGAAGCACAACAGCAGTTTGTGTGCTGTTAAGACATCTGTAAAGGTGAAGAAGTTTAGCATGTTCTCCCTGGCAGGAGGGTTTAGAAACATTAGTGCAACTTTCTACAATTTTATTTATTTTTAAACAGAATTCCAATCCAACTGGAATAAGTTTCAAAGTCCCAATATGCAAAAGCTATAATTAGTGAATTACAACATTTTGAAATGACGAGTTATTACATCTGACTAGCATTAAACTAATTAAACTTAACAAAAATAAGGAGAGATTGTACAGCAAGCTTGATAACTCCGTGCTGTCGATAAAACCTGGGCCATGAACAAATGCTTTGCAGCCAGCCAGCCCTTCTTTGGAGCGACTTGAAGGTGTTTTGAGATGCATTATTTGGAGCTTTGCTGATTAAAAGTACCTGAGGTGTAACTTAAGGAGCAGCTTGGCTTTGCTGCTGCAGATTTTTTTTTACCTGATACAGCCTATTCTTACCACTTTTCCTTCAGCTCAATGCATGCGTGGGCTAGAAAAGCCTGTTAGAGCATTTGTGGGGGCTCAGGCTGAGAGTAACAAGGGTGAAAGATCATCTCTGCTGAAAAATATTTTTGTGAAAGAGGAGCATTACCTAGGAGGAGGATTGAAGTGCAAATGAATCAAATGCTGTGCAGTGCCACCCCTGTGCTTCTCCTGTTAAAACACACGAGAGCGTGTATGTGTTTTGTCCCCATATGTTTTGTTCCCAGTCTTTCGCTTCCTATTTCTCAGGGCTTTGCCATTTTTCTGCTGCTGCTGTGTTAGGTGAGGCAACGTTGTACTGTGTAAACCCACAACTCTGAGACTCTCAGGTTGTTTGAACACCGCTTTAGGTTCAGCTGCAGTACACTGTTCCTCTGATCTTTTATGTTCCTGAGCAGATGTCTTTCATTAATTTATGGATTTATCATCTTTTCTTTCTCTCCTTTTTTTTTTTTTTTTTTTTTTTTTTTTTTTTTTTTTTTTTTTTTTTTTTTTTTTTTTTTTTTTACACCTGGCAGCTGGCTCAAGTTTCAGCAGTTATTGTCTATTTTGCATTACCCATAGAATTGAATGTCATCTGTCTTCACAAAGCTATAGCTAAGAGAATTGAGGCAAGCCACACGAGCTGCTGGGACAGAGCTTGTTTGCGTTCCATTCGGCACCCCTCCTCCCTTTACCTCCTTAATATTTATTTGTGCTCGTTTTCTTTCCTGGCCTTGAATGGGGCTTAGCTCGTGTTCGGTACAGCTGTATGTTTACTGAATCTATTTCATCATGAGTCATTGTGCGTGTGTAAGTATCCTGGAAACAGCTAGTGCTTTCTTGGAAGAACAGTTGCTTTTCAGCCCAAGCACTTAAAAAGGAAATTAAGCAATTGGTCAGTTCAGTTGTTGGTTTTTTTTTTCTGAAATAGCAATGGGTTATCTAATTCTTAGCTCTTAAGTCTGTCATTAACTATTTTTTGCTAGATTATTACAGATCATATCTTTTATCACAGTTAAGCGTTAACCTTAGGATCAAGATATACAGATTTGTTGCATATTTGATATTGCTTTAAGGCTGCCAAGTGCTTAAGAACAAGTATAATTTTAATAAAAAATGGATTTCTGGGAATTTGAGTCTCAGAGCATCTTTTAATACATGTTTCATTCAATATCAATATCCTCTGGCATTAGAGCAGAAAATATTTAAAAATCCTAAATGCAGAAGGAATCCAAATGCTTAGACAACTGTCTAATATGCTTAAATCCAGCAAATATAAGAGGTTTTTTTTGAAGTTTAAGTCCATTCTTGAGCTTGCATTGAAAGAGAATATACACCAAACCCGATGTTAACATGTTCTCGGCGTCAGAGGAATTGCAAATTAAGGAGACTCAGGATTACCTTTTTTTTTCTCTCCTATTGGAGTTCCCCTTTGGACCCCCACTTTCCTGAAAGGATCGCATAACAAAATGGATTTCAGGCATAGAAGTTTTGATTTGTCTAAAACTCTTATCACTAGGCAATAGGTGACAGCTTGCTACTATTATTTCACTTACGTATTTTGACAGATGGCACTGCAGAGTGTAATGCTCTTTTAGACTTCTCTATCAGTCTAATGGAGGTAACTGGAGGTTCTTTCAACTCTTCTCTTGGCACAAGAAGTATGTCAGTCATAAATTATCTTCTTTGTAATCATTAAGCATCTAAAACAAAATGCAAGTTCAGCTGAGCCATTTTCCATGTACTTCCAGATAATAAGAGGTTTTTAAACTAATATTGTCAATGGCTTTTTTTTTTTAATGCTACATTTTTCTAATCTAAAAATGAACCTTGTAACTGAAGTAAAGGGAGAGGGTTTCAGCAGATTTCAGGAATTAGAGAAAAAGGAATTTTGCTGAAAAAGCCTAGCTAATCATCAGTAGGCTGCTGATAAAAATTAGTCTGGGTTTCCCGTCTCCAGGCCTGGAGTGGGATGCTCTGTGCTGACGTGCACCCGGCTGTAAGGCAGAAGAGGCACCTTGGCTGCAGAGCATCTGTCAACTCGGTTGACCTTCCCCCCGTAAGGTGTGAGCTGAGCAAAATTTTCAACAATTGTGTTTAGGAGAAACAGTCCTTAGAGAAGCTTCTGGGAAGAACCCTTAATTGACCTTGTGGGGGCCACATTGATTTTCTCCACGTGCATCTTCATTTCTGATAAATTATAAAGCCATTAATTTGCTGAGGAAATGGCAGGGCCAGCCTGCGGCACAGATGTGACCAGAGCCGTCCTAGCACGCAGTTCACAAAAGGGAGCCAAGAAGCTGGGAGAAAAATCAGCAAGCCGAGATTGTTATGGTTAGCTTCACATTCCCTTGGGAACTCTTTTAGTTGCTTCTGTTTACAGATCTAAAAGGTAATGATGTTTCCAGGATAAATAGGCTGCCTTATAGGGTAAGTGGCCATTTATTGATCTGCTCGCCCACATGTATTGATTGGTTAGCCCTAAATACAGCTCCGTTCTCCAAGGAGTTAACTGTGTAAATCAGGAGGCGACAAGTTTGTGGCACAGGGATTCAGCGGCCAAGGGGCTCTGCCTACTACAAATTTCACTTTGATTTGCTGTGCAGCCACTGGAGCAAAGCAACAGCAGGACTAGAGAGAGCTACCCAAGGTTTTAAAATTTATCGACACAAATGGAACAGGTGAAATGTGCTGCTGTGTCAAACTGCTCAAAATCATAAAGTGCCTCTGATTGTCTTACACGCGTTGGTTTTACTGTGTGCAAGCAGCACAACACCGAGAGGAAAAGAAACTTTAGCTGGCATTGCAAAGGAGAAGGAGAAAAAAGCTCCCGATAAGTTTTCTGCGGCACATGCTTCCTGCATTTGTTTCCTTAGCAACAAGCGAACGTACATATGGTACACAATCCATAAACTTGCAAGGTCCCTGAGATCCAGCACCTAAACTGCTAGAAAACACAGGGTTTAGTTACATGTCCTCTCATCATCCCATGTTTGCCTTTTTTACAGAAAATTACAGCACAGCAGTTCAAATGTTAATACTTTCTCCTGTAGTCTGGGGAACTGTAGAGTGTTTGACAGGGCACTTTGCTGGCTCTGTAAATTCAGAAATAGCTTTCTCAAGAAAAGAATTTTCCTTTACTAATTCAATCCTACATGCAGGAAGGCTTGTCACCGAATCACTTGAAAAAGGCCAAGCTCATGTTCTTTTACACCCGGTACCCAAGTTCCAATATGCTGAAGACATACTTCTCAGATGTAAAGGTAAGAAAATCTTCCCCGCCCCTGCTTTCTCCTTACTGCATGCTGTATTTTCTCACAAAATGGTATTGTTTTATCATGTTAGAGGTTAATAATATTTCTGGGTATATAAAGGTTACATCCTGACCTTATTCACTTGTTCTTCCTGTTGAGGTGTACCCTGCTTGTGCCTGCATGAGGAAAGAGAATGTTTCTAAATCTAAAAAAAAAAAGTCAAAATTTTAGAGAAAAGTAAGAATAATTATTACAGTAAATTAAAGGGTCTTCATTATATATCCAATTAAAAAAGGAGTTTTTT
>VWZU01012789.1:2309371-2316249 GCA_013397095.1 Sterrhoptilus dennistouni
GAAGGGGAGTAAAGAATGCTTTTTGAAAGAAATGGGGCTGGGGAGAGGAATGTCAGTGCTCTTATCCTTCTTACTGTTTAAATTTAACAGTTCAACAGATGCATTACCTCTCAGCTCATCAAGTGGTTTAGCAATTTCCGTGAGTTTTACTACATTCAGATGGAGAAGTATGCGCGGCAAGCCATCAACGACGGGGTCACGAGCACTGAGGAGCTGTCTATAACCAGAGACTGTGAGCTGTACAGGGCCCTGAACATGCACTACAATAAAGCAAATGATTTTGAGGTAGGCACTGATCTTTGTTTCTCTGTGTGTGTGAGTTGCTCCGAGGTCCAGGCTGTCTTTAAAATAATGTACCTCTTTGATGCGGCCATGACCAGTGGAATCTTGGCATTCTACTCCCCTGAATGATGCTAATTAATCTTTTTAGCCCTGGTAGCTGGAGACTTATGCCTCACTAGGACCTGACAGGAGATAAAAGTTTTCATTTTTTCTTTATAAGTTTCTTAGTTTCAACTTTTTGAAGTTTCCTTTAGGAAGGACAGTAGTAAAAGAAGTCACCTCACAGCTCTTCTAAAGCTCCTTAATTGTGTGATCAAACACTCTGCTTTTCTTCATTTGATTTACAGAACTAAAATGCATTTGCTTTGTCCAACTGCAGGATAAAATGAGTACTCGAAGTAAATGCTCTGTTTTCTGCTGTAACAGGTTTGTGGCTTTGATTAAGATTCCTGTTTACAGGCCAGCCTGGTAGCTCAGCAGACTATTGTTGTCATTAACATGCTGACCCTCGGTGATACCACGGGAGAGTGTTTCTCCCTGCTGAGGATGGCAGTTTGCATTGTTCAGGTAGTCAGATGTAATGAAGCATTTGAACAGGGTGTGCATGTGGGGGAGGCTTGAGTAATCCCATCTCTTGGTGGAGTGGGATAGAGATGATGGTACTAATTATTAATATTTTTTTTTGTCTGCGCCATTCACTCAGGCTCAAGTTGCAATAATGATCCCCCTCCTGTAGCAAAAGTGACATTTGTCAGCATGAGGAGGATGATTTCCTGCCTGAAATCCTTCTGATGGATTTTTAGCAGGGCTTGTTCTCATATCCCATAAGTTCAGATGATGAAAAAAGTCTAAGCAAGGACTTTGTTGTCTTTCTTTGTTCTTTCCCCCTCTTCTGGGCTGCCAGAATTTTCTGGAAGGATGGTTGCATGGAAGGGGCAGGTGAAGCAAGAGAGGGGAAGAGGATGTTCCTCAAAGGTTTTGCCATTCATGGTGGATGATAGCAACATCTAGATGGTTTTTGGTGTGCCATGACCTTCCAGGCACTCCCAAGGGCTCTGGCCCTGCTTGGAACTCAAGCAGGCACCAGATGGGAGACTCCCACCCCTGGGATGTAGGTCTGCCCTGATGCCAAGCCACAATCACTAAATACAGGAACAGAAAAGGAAATACACCAGGAGATAAGTGTGACCAACTTTTTCCTTGTGTTTAGATTCCCTCAAGTTTTTTTCTTACTAACATTTTTCTGTTTGTAGAACATAGGTTGAAATTTTCCTTGCACTCTAAAGGTCCCATACTCTTGATGATTTCAGACACTTTTTGCTCGTTTTCAAAGTGTTAGTGCCAGTGTTAATGTAAGTGGATTACTCCAGTGAAGAATTGTGGGGAGTGTATGTGTGTTTTCAAGTAGATAAGAAAACATGAATCTCATATGTTTAGTACTGCTAGTGATTGCACTCTCCTCAGCCAAGGGTCCTGCAGTGGGTTGGAAAGGAGCCCCTTCATTGATGGAAAGAGATATTATAAATGGTGATTGCAAATCTATTCATTTAGTCTTCCTTGTGTTATGTACTATAATGAGAATTTCCTAGAGTTCAGGTCCTGGTTTTGCTGAGGAACCAGCAGTTATGAGAACATTAAGCTGTGTGGTGCAGTGTTTAATGTAGACAATGTAACTTTTCCTGATAAATGCCCATTCCCTCCCCCATAAGCTGGAAAGCAAAAATGACAAGTACTGTAATGTTGAAATTGGATCCAAAAGGATTTAGCAAACTGAGCATTTGCCATATTTAGCATCATCAAAGTTCCTTCCTCTCATACTTCAATGATGGTTTGCTGATCTGATTAGTGTGATATGCTTGCTATTTCTCTTAAATCACCTACACTTCCATTTATCTGTTCTTGGGTCACATTCATGCATATACTTCATGCACATAGTCCCAAACTGATTAGTGGGAAAAAAAATTTTAAAGTTAGGTGTGTTTGCTCTGTATCAGGCTATGCCACTGATCTGTTCATGAATTTGTGATTCCTTTCCTGGGCATTGCCACTGACATCTTAAAAATAAGATGTTTAACAAACCACATGTCCTATCGTTTTTAGCTTTGCCATTGTACCCTTGTGGTTGTGAGCCAGAGACAGAACCAAGGCTTCCTCCTGTGCGGTGCAACTTCGCCTGTATTTTGTGTGTACAAATGTGTAGCCAGTTCCACATTTTTCTCTCTTGCAGTAGGGTTAGCTGGAGAAACGTGCTGAGCTGAACAGAGCAATTAGGGCTGAGTTTTGAAAGGGAAAAAAAACCAGTTTGGGATTTTTTTTGTGGAAGGTGAGGGTGCTTTATTCTGGGGCCATTTCTCCAGGGAGAAAGAAGGTGGGCTGTCCTGGTGAATGAAGGCCACAAATATCACTGTCCCAGCTCAAGTTGGTCAGAAAGAGAGGACAGCTTGCTGTGCCACTTGATATCTGCCTCATCTGTGGTGTTGCCATAGGCTTTTGAATGCCAGGTATTGTTGCTATGTATTAAAGGAAAAAGAAGGGAAAATAAAAATTAAATAATTTTGTAACTCTCTTTCAGAATCTGCCCTAACACAGGTCATCAGAGCTCACAGTTGTGACTCTGGCAGGATGATTGAAAACCAGGGGGATACCGTGCTTTGAGTTTAAAGTAGAAATATGGTTGAAAAACATGAGTTGAAACACAGATTAGTTTAATGTGAGTTTTAAAACATAAACAGAGGGTTTATTTTCAGATTTATGTACTTAAAACAACCAAAAAAAAAACTGGTGTGAGGACAAAATCTGAATTTTAGCCTTGCTTTGTCTCCCACTCTTTCTCAATCATCCTTGTTCACTGGCATTTTTAACAGTTACCGTCATTCTCCACGTAATAACGCCTCTTTGCACAGTGCCCATTCCTTTTCCTAGTGGGCATTTAACAACTCAGCCTTAGTTCTGAAGTATCAGGGTGTCTCTGTGGTGGCAGTTCTGCTCTGTGCCCCCCTGCCTGCTCCTCCTTCTTGCCCTGCTGCTCTGTGGGGTGGGCAAACCAGAGCCAGCCCTGCATGTGCCATCTTCCTGAGCTCAGCCTGCCCGCTGCTTCACGGGAACTTGCCCGATTCTGCAGATGTAGTTATTGAGAGGGATCACAATGGTGAGGCGCCTGCCAAGCTGCGTTATTTGCACAAACACACTCTCTGCAGTTTTGGTAGAGTGGGGATCGACACGAGGATTGCCTCATTTCACAGCGCTAGTTACCGCACATGTCGTTTCCAAGGGGGGAGAAAACAGTTTTTAAGGAGTTTGCCCTTCTTTTGGCAGAGGAAAACCATACTAGTGGGAAAAACCTAATTAAGACCAGTTGTACTCAGGTCTTAGCAGAATGTTTAACTTAAGGCACTCTGAGTTAGTCCCATAAAAATCAATGGGATGATGTAAAACAAGTCGAAGAACACCACCTATAAAATCTAAGTAACAACCCAGTCACGTAAGTGTCCTACAAGCCCTTGAGAGGAACGCAGGCTGCCAACATTTTCAGAAGTGATGATGATTTTAGGTCAGTTTCATTTTGGGATACTCAATAAGAGTCACTTTGTCAGGAGGTCCTCAGCAGTCCATTCCCTGAAAATGAAGTGTGCCCAGCACTGAATCCAAAAATTAAGACATCCTAAATTATAAAAAATGCTGGCCACTCATATGCTTGTTTTAGAAACCTGCATTCTTCCCCAGTTTCATCTGCAGTATTCATCTTGAACTGAATTGGTGTTCATCAAAAGGAGAATTAAAGTCCTCAAACCTGATTCTCATTTAAACTAAGGCCACTTTCGAGTGGTTTTGCAGCACATAGGCACTGTAAAGTACAGTTTATAACCACTCTAATACTCTGGAGCAGTGCAAAGTGGCCTCGAGAGAAGTGAAAATCAAATCTGTAACCTGCTAACTTGCATCCCAAAGGTTGCTCTTTCCATGCAAACTGCCCTGCTGTGGCAGTCTCCACACTTCTGGTGGTACCAGCAGTAAGCGCAGCCCAACGGGACAGTTGTTTGTTTCAGTATTCCACTCCTCACATTTCTCCCTCAGCTGTATACTTGCTCCTTCAAGGGCTTTATTGTTGTAGTGTTTCAACATCGTTCTCAGTATTCTTAAAGACAGAGTTGGAAGGCTGCTGTCTGCTGATCTGCAGCAAGGGGAGTAAAGCTGCTCTGGCAATTTGAGAATAACAAATGTAACTGTCCTGAGTCCTCTGAAGGAAAACTGAAACATAGGTGGCCAGATGGTATTTCTTTTTCACTTAAAAATCTTGGTTTCAGGAAACTTAATTGATGCCCTCTGGCCTTTTTTCTTTTCTTTTTTTTTTTTTTTTTTTTTTTTTTTTTTTTTTTTTTTTTTTTTTTTTTTTTTTCCCTTCTAATTTTGAAGAGGCTCCCTTGTGAAACAGCAGATCTTTCCTTGAAACTGCACAGGACATGAACCTGGTTTTTTAATCAAGTAACAAAATCCACAGCTTGCAATAGAAGGTCTGTGCATTGCACGTATCAATTAATGCTTATTAATCAGTTTTTGCAGTTAGTTGAACTGAAGACCGTAGTTGGAAGCTATTAGGGAGAGAGTAGCGGGAGGAATACTATTGCAGCACTACACCCGGGTGTGCTGTTTGTGTCCTTTGGAATCAAGGTGTTTGTATAATGAAGTTGGCATGTTGATATATGATCTATTTTTTAATGTCATTACAATTTTAGTTCCCTCTGCCTTTTTGTCATTGGGTTGCATTTAAGCACAGCGAGCCCAACTTTAAACTTCCTTACTCAACAGCTTTATTAGTTATAACGTACCGTGACCTTTCTCAACATTCTTAAAGAAAAAGATACAGTGTAATGTCACTTTACTTTGCTTATTGTTCTTTGTTGTGGTGAACAAAGCATTTTCTACAGTGGCTATAGCACATAATTATACAGCTTTCAATAGCGGTGTCTTGGCACATATCAAAGTTCAGAAGAGCCTTTAGAAAAAAAAAGATGTTTTGTGGCAGCCTAGGGAGGGTCTCATCTTTCCTTCAGAAAATAGTTCAAGGCTCTTCTGTCAAGCTTCCCTACTTAGAGCTTTTTCTCCTCCTGCTTCATAAAGTTTAAAGGGGATTCAGTGGAGTTCTATGATCTATTTCCTTTGAAAGATTGTTCCTTTGCACAGAGAAGTCCTTTGACTTCAAGAGTTCACAGATTCATGTCTTTAGGTATCATATGTCTGACCTTATCAGTTACTCTATTTAATGTAGGAGAAAAAGTCTCAACTCTTTGTGTTTGTCTGTTTTGCCTCTGTGAAATGATTTGGTGAAAAGACCATCCTTTTTAACACACCACTGAGAGGCCGTTTCTGACTGTAACCTACCCTGTGGTTCTTCTAAAAAAAAAAAAAAATTGTCCTTGTGTTTTGTGTATGGATGATTTCACAGTGAGAATAGAATTATACAAGGACAGACACACATAAAAAAAATCTTTTGCTCTTTTTTCCTAAATGATCTATTGGCTATTTTGGTGGCTGCTACTCTGGTTCCCCAACAGGCACAACCATTTAACAAACACAGAGCTAGCGGCTGGAGTGCTGGGCCAGCAGTAGGTTTTCCCTTGCTTCGACCTACCCCAAAGGCCTTCATAATTAATTGTCCTTCAGAGATGAGGAAAGTTCAGAGACAGTGTGTGTAGCGATGTCTATTGTCTGACATTCAGTTCTCCTTCCCTCAGCTCTTTTTCTTCATTCCACAAAGGGTTATCAATAGGAGCAGGGAGCAAGCTCTCTTCTAACAGCTGCTGGTGGTGGCTGTAGCTTTCTGTGGAAGGTATCATTGTGTTCAGCCATCTATGGATTAAATGGCTGGAAAAGTTCTAACAACCCTTTCAAACGGGCATGTTTATTTCATCTAGATTACACAGACCTATTTAGCTAATTAAAAACTTTCTCAGAACCCCTTCTCTCCTATTCAAGGGAAGGAAAAAAATTAAAACACTGCTGTAATTATGAAGAATGGCTGCAATGAAACTTTGTTAAATAAATGAAAAATTCGATCTGTCAGCTTTGATCCACACGCACCCAAATAAGCATAGGCTTGTTTGTAGAGTTGGTCTGTGGTTTGGTCTGTGGTTTGTTGTTTTTTTTTTTCTTAGAGAGAAACAAGGTGCACAGTAGAAAAAGCATAAAAGAAAACATTGATATAAGCTGAAAAAGAAACAAACACCCAATTTAAAAAACTGCCACGGTTCATACTGTCTCTGCTCCTAACATCAAAGTACAAAGACACTGGAGTTTGCTAAACAGATTATTAATATTGTTGTGCCTTCTGTGATTAATTTAGAATCCACTGTGGCATAATTATTAAACTTCATATACAACGAACAAAATTATATACATGCTTCCTTGTTTTCCCTGATGATATGCTAAACAAAGATATGGTGGGGTTAGTAGATAGACAAGAAGTACAGTCAAATTAGAGCTGTTTATTAACAATTGCTATGTTACTGCTCCAATTAATTGGGCGAAGCCAAAAAGGACAAATACAATCATTCTTCCACTGAACAGTTTAACTAGCAAACTGGGGGGGGGGGGGGGGG
>VWZU01012789.1:2316303-2323803 GCA_013397095.1 Sterrhoptilus dennistouni
CCAAAACCCAACCCAAAACCACAAAGGAAAAAAAACAAAAACAAAAACAAACCAAAACCGAACAAAATAAAACCCCCCAAAAACCCCACCTCCACTATGGACCTCCACCTGCATTCTTCACAAATACATCACTTTGCAATGGGAAGAAATAATCATATAAAACATTTTCTGGGCTCCATCTCACTTCCTGACTGTTAAGAAGGACTGCAGAACAATCAAGATCAATTATTGTACTGATTAAGTTATTATGTCTGGCATTTTGAAACAGGTTTTCTGTATTTAAGGAGAAATTGCATACAAAGTAGATGCAGCTAATACAGTAATGCAAAAAAAGATCATAAAAAATTAAAGTTATTCTTATGAATCTTTCATTAGAAGCAATGAAAAGGGACATTGGTGAAGCCAAGTGCTTTGTTCTTCTGAGCTCCTCTTGTAGGTCCAGATCCTGCAAACAATTAAGTACTTGAATGTTCCTTCTGCGAGAGTTCTGTTGGCACCTTCAGCCCATCTCCTGCTCTTTCACAATTTGCCCACTTCGGCCTGTGGATTACTAGCAGCATTGTTCTACCTTATCAAACAGATGTTCCCTTTAAAAATTGACAACTTTCTGTAAAAAAAAAATATATACCAAAAAATCACACAGCTGTACAGAGGCAAACACTTGCTTTTATTCAGGAAGAGCTGTTGTGAAATGATTTAAGGCTGCTCAGAGCTTTTCAGATTACTCCCCACCGCAAATAACATGTTAAGTACTAAATTACCCTAAGCGGTGTTTTATTACTGATCAATAAAATAGTAATCTTGTCTTTTAGCATGGAAAATATTTTAGTGGGGTTTTTTTCTGGTTTAGTTCAGGGATAGTTGTAAACCAGAAGGCAAAATGCTCACTGCTCTCCCTGAAAAAAAAAAACCAAAAAACAACAAACTAAACAAATCGAATCCCATCCTCATTTGTTTCTAGCTTTGCTTTGAGGGAATCCTAGGATTGTTCCAGCTGAATGGTGTTGGGTTTCTGTTCCTGTGTGCGTGTGTGCAAGTAGTGATGATGTGCTGTGGGTTTTTTGGGAGTATTTGGGGTTTTTTTTGTTTTGTTTCTTTTATAATTATTTACCCATACTCATCTTTATCACCCCCTCCTCTTCTCAAACAAAACAAATTAAAAAACCACATTTCCTTTCACCCCTCAAAAAACAAAAAAAAAGGAAAAAAGGAACCAACAGAAACAAAACAAAACTTGGCAAACTCTTCTGACTCCTAGTGCCATTTCATTTTGCATTCAACAAGGGGTACTGGGAATTGAAACGTCAACTGGAGATCGAGAAAAGCACCAATTTATAGTGTTTAGCCTTGCACAATTCAAGATTTCTTTTGCTAGCTGCACATATTATACCCAACATCTCGCCACTCTCTTGTGGCAGTTGTGAGGAATGGCTATTCCTTCCCGTGTGTGTACTACAGGCCTCTAAAGACCCTTATTTATTCTCTCCCATGTCACCTTGTGTACAGTCTGGTCTGTGACACTGATGGTGATTATGTCATTATTTTGCTCTGGGGGCTTTGGCACATCTGCAGAGCTGATGCACATCTTCTTTGTTACGCTGGCATACGTCCCATATCGCAAATGCTTCATTAGCCTTACTGCCTGCCTCCTTGCCAGACAAGAATACCCAAATCCAAGCTTCTTTTTCCTCTGGTCTTTTGTGTCTGTGATGAGCCTTTATTCATCTTCCTAGTTCTTCCCTGTTTTCTATTTTTCTGTGTAAAACCGATTTCCAGATGTCCGTCGTTCTCCAAAATCCCATCGTGGATGAGGAGTAAGAAGCAAGGTGAATTTTAACCCGTGTCATCCCTCACTCTCTTAGAGTCTTACCCTTACAAGGTGAAATACTTTTTCTTTCATTCTTTATCTAGCAGGAACTCATTAGGCAATTTTAAAACCTGGTACTTAAAAAAAAAAGGAAAGAAAAAAAAAGAAAAAGGAAAATAAATCAATGGTAACTCTTACCATTTTATAAATCCTAGTTGTGGTAATGGGTAACATGCAAGTTGCACATGTTTTTTCCAGACCTTCTTCATTTCTTTTAGACAACATAGCTAAATTTCTTATTCAGAACTTTTGGAGGAACAGCACTGTATAGTGAAGGCAGAGGGTGTTCATGAGACCTGATCAGCTGAAATTTCTTGTATCCTGTTTTAATGTGTCACATTAGAAGGTCATAGAACATTTTGTACTTTGAAAATTGATGAAAATGTTTGATCTTCTAAACTTTATCTAAGCTCTGCTATATAAATGTCATACCAGAGAGATGTGAAATAGTGGGTTAGCTTACTAGCTTTGTAAGATTTTTCTCTCTGTTTCCTACCCACCCCATGCTTTTTCCTCATGACACTGAGGAATTCTGAATTCTGGGCTAGATTCTCAGTGTCTGGTGTAAATCAGCTCCAGCAATCATTGCAGCTAATTAATATTTGTCAGCTGAAGAGCTGTCTTTTGTTGTGTTACTATACAGTAAAGTGTGTGAATATATTTTAAACATTAATTGGAAAAAAGTTTCATTTAATTTTTTTAAACTAAACATTAAGTGCAGCACTGGATTTGGAATCACAGAGCCATCATGTTCATGGATGTGGGGCGGAGGGGAGGGTGTTGTTTTTATTTTTGTGAGGCATGCTTGCCAAAAGAGGAGGTCCCAGCCGATCCTGTCTCACAGTGCAGGGTCAGGGCTGTGTGACTGACTTTAACAGAAGTCTTACAGATAGGATTGCCCATCCTATAGGACTTTGAATAGGTCACCTTCACGCAGAACACTGTTTCCTTGGTATATTCAATGCGTTTTAAAATGGACGAGAGTCAGGCTCTCACAATGTCAATTAGCAAACTGTCGAAATACTTTGGAAACCGTGGGAGAGGTTTAGCAGCGCTGTGACCTGTGCTGGTTTCTGGGGCAGCTTTCTGGGGTCCTGCCCTTTCTCAGAGCAGATATCCCTGGCCTGAGAGAGCAGTGGCAGCACAGGTCTGCGTGCAGGCAGACCTTGCAGCATTGGTGAGGAGTGCAATGGGGATGCTGTTCTCAGACATACCTAAATCTGTAAGGGCAGGTATTAAGGTTGTGCAGAAGTGGAAGCAGGATATTGAAAGGATCTGTGAGGACTCTATGTCCTTCACCTGCATGAGACAAAGGGAATTTGGGAGCAGAAGGAGACACGGTTTGTAGCAGTTGTAGCATTAATAGCACAAAAGTGAAGAAATACCATTCAGTCCAAGCAGGAGGCAGTCTATGGAGCACTGGATCACTTCCTTGCACAAAGCCTGTCACCTGCAGCACTAGAGTATAGCTGAATTTTGTGTATAGAGAGAGTCTTTCTGATAGGTAAGTGTAGGTGGGTGAGAGATAGAAGGACAGCCAGAAGGTAATCAGTGTTTTGGAGATGATTTCTCCCTTTAGATCTGGAAGGGGCAAGGTTCAGCTTTCTTATCTGCAGAGGGGGAAGGTACACAGGCGGGCTCTGACTCGTTTTGTGTGCCCTCTGTGGGGGGGCTGTTTCAAGGCTCTGGTAGAAATGTGTGTCAGAAGAAGCCCTGTCCAGGTGGTGGTCCAGAGTGCTCAAAGAGGTGGCCTTGAACTTGTTTCTCTAGTTAGTGGAGAGGCTTTGTAGAGAGCAGCAAACCAGGGTGGCATGATCTCTGTTGCTAAGCAGACTGCTGTGATTGGGACTTAGGTAGAACTGTGGCATAGACATATAAATGCATTTAAAGCAGTAGTCTGCAACTTCAAAAAGTTTTTAGAGGAGAGAGGGGAAAATAAGCATTGCAAATGAAAGGTCTTTAAGTGCCAAATATCAACGTTCAGCAGGGTGGGGGGAGCAGGAGCTGGAGCAGCTTATCTCTTACAATGGCACAGAGGGCTGGCTCCATCAGATGAGGCCCAGCCTCGAGGTTATCTAATCCAGTGCTGTCTGGAGTCGCACCATTTCCTTCCACAAGGGATAAAGGGAGGTCAAATGAGAGGGAGCTCAGTCCATTAGGATGTGAGACTTTGTCTTCTGGCCTCACAGGCTTGTGCGCCTCACTGGTCCCTAGCAGCTCCCGCACTGGACCTTGTAATAGGGTGTTTGTAGCCCAGTTTGGCCAGCTGCATGGCTCATGATGGCATAGATGGAGCAGTTTATCCCATCATGATGGATGCTCATAAAAGCATGTTTGTACTGGGAGAAGATTTTTCAGAATTGTTCAGTGGGAGCCTAAGCTAGTGGAGACAGCTTTATTTGCAACACCCCTCACCCATAACCATGCACAATTTCCTTCCCCTGCCCCTACCCTCTGCCACTGGAAAGAAGAAAGGAGGTACCCTCTGCCAGAGGGCATGCTTGCCACCTTCATGACACCCCCAAAAGGACCCTGGTGACAGCCTGCTTCCCTGCCAGACTGATTAAACACCACCTGCTTCCCATCCTTCTCCCCACCTCCCTCCTCATTTGCCCCAGCCCAACTCATGCAAACCAAGGAGGGAGAGGGCACAGTTGGAGCTTTTCAGGGCCAGACACAGAAGACAAAGGTGATTGCAATGCAAAGAGATGGGAAGAGTGTGCAAGAGCAAGCAACACCAATTATAGATGTTGCTATACTGTTGCAACATTTATATATTTTTATATATATATTTATATATATATATATATAATATGTATTCTAGATGCATATACATTTTAATTATCACTTCTAGTATACTGTTCGTGGCTCACCTATGGAGCCAAATTCTACTGAACATAAAAATATCCTTGTAAAATTCAAGTTCTTTGAGCCACTTCACCTCTATATCCATGGTCTAACCAGCAGTTTCTGCATGCCTGGATCTTTTACACATGGAAATACGCTGTGAAAGCAGAAGAGTTGCTGCTGGTACGAGACATAACCTGCTCATCTTGGTCCAGGCTGTGCCTCCTGGTCCTTCTGAGTAACACATCACGTTCCCATCTGGCTGATATGTCCAGGAGGGTATGCAATAACCTTTCTGCTGAGCCAGAACTGGGTGGTCATCCCTGTACTCACTTTTCTGGGCAGGTTTTTTGTGGGCGCCTGTATGTGGTACCTGCCAGAATTTGGCAGCAGGGTACATAATATGCTGCTTGGCATTGTAGGCAGCCTCTTGTAGCAGATTGCATTTCACCACAATGGTCTGAGTTAGACTATTATTGTGAGAGAGTTTTATTTCTCCTTTAGTTTCGGTATGAGACAGCTTCTGGGGTGTGACAGTAACTCCTCCAGTGGTTCTTTCTTACATTTCCCAACACACACTAAATGCCCAGCTAGCATAAGCTGTAGGAGCTTTAGTGATTTTTCCATTCTGTGGCACTGCCACTGGCAATCCAGCAAGTTAAGGGCAATCAGAGTTTCCATTAGAAGCCTCTGCATCTCATGCAGTTCTAATTCATCAGTATGGCAGAAGAGGAAATTTAATAATCTAACCAGTAAAATGCTGTTGATGATTTTTGAGGACAGAGAAGGAAAGAACCAAATTTCAAGGTGCAAAAAGTCTAAACAAATTGGAAATGCTAAATACGTGTTATTTTGTCTTATCTCACTCTACTCCTGAGTCTTACCAAGTTTTGTGTTTGGAAACTAGCACGTCAAAGCTGTGGTGTTTGCGTGCCAGAGTAGCTCTGTTTCCATGATGGAATGGCTCATCCCCTGCACCGTGGGCGCAGCCGTTCTGGGACAGGGATCCCACAGGGTGCAGTGCTGTGTGTGGGGCAAGACAGGGAGATGGGAAGATGGGTCCCACCAGGGAGCACCCCGGGAGGCAGCAGGGGTGTGAGCCTGAGCAAGCTGCGGCAGCGCCGTTTGCGCTCCAGCCGTGCGGGGAGCCTGCAGAGTACTTCCCAGTCTTTATTTGTGGAAAAGCTTAATTGAAATGCAAGTGATTAAATCTAATGTATCATGCAGTATCCATTTTCACTGCACTACCACTTTCACTTCCCTGATATTATCAGGCATCTCAGCAGCCCCACTGTCAGGTTTTTTCCTTGTAAGAGCCATGCCCATTCTCTCTCCTCTTTGTGAGCTTGGCGGAGGAGATAACAATAAGCCAGCAGTAGATTACTAGTGCCCCAAACTCTCCTCATGGGATAGGGGATCTTAGCTTTATTTTAAACAAACACTTTTAAAATACATCATTAAATAATTTTACAGCTTTTTGAAAAGAGTAAAAAACCTACTCTGCAACAGTAAATGCAACAAGCAACCTCTGTTGTTTGCCTGTTTTTTCTGTTTTGAGCCAGACTTGGACAAATGCTTTTCCCTTCCCACTATTAGTGCTGTCCCAAAAGAGTGCCCTTCTCTTTGTGTGGCACAGTGGGAGAACAGACTTTCCTAAATAGCCACCCATTTCTTGTCCATTTTTCTCTCTTTTTCCAAAAAAAATTCTTAAGAGATTTGTACAGCAGAAGTTGTGAGAGGAAACTTGAAGGCAAAATTGAAGACTATGGTGGCACCAGAGAGCTGCTGCTGTAGTCAGGGGGATTGGGACACACATAGAGGTGGGCAAAATGACACCCTCCATTCTAGAAAGGTGCTGGTTGGGAGAAGAGTGTGTTTACTAGAGCATCAAATAGTTGAGGATTTTTTCATTTGTGTTTTTAAAATAAAAGCATCCTTTCCAACTATTTCCCTCTCCTCATAAGTGATAATGGAAGAGGCATTAGCCTTTCCATTGCCTGAGCCAACCTGTTTTTTTCTAAGAGGTGTCCAGGATGTTCAGCCAGTTGAGTGATCTAATTAGCTGAAAATTGTTAATTTCCTTTACCTTATAAAGCACCTAACACAGAAACTGTTAAATAATGTTAAGTGTCAGACTTAAACTGAGAACATTGGGCCATATGCTGCCGTGGCTTTCGCGCCAAAAAGTGTAGCAACTTACTCCAAAACCTGCCTCCAATTCCTGTGTAGAAGCCAAAGCCTCCTGCTTGATATGCTGCCACACCAACTCGCAGTGCTAAGATGGTCCCACACCGCAGCACACTGCACTCGGGGAGCAGGGAATCTGTGTGAGGGGAGGGGGCAGTCTGGATGAAAGTGGCAGGAGCCAGGACTCGGGTGAGGTGTTGCAGACACTGCCCTTGCAAGCCCAGGAAAGCCGGTGGTGGGGCAGTGCTGCTCAGGGCAGTGTTAGCCTGGAAAAGGCACCCCATCTGTGCCTGCAGCTACTGATTGCACAAGTCCCTGCTCTGCAGGGGGCCAGGTGGATAGGTGAGCTGCCTGGAAGCTCCCTCTTAAAGCCGGGGAGGGGCGGGGGGTCCCTGGATTAGTGGAGTGCATGCAAGGGAGGGACTGGCCTAGCTGTCACCAGCCTGTCTGAGCCCTCAGAAAAGTGGCTCCAGAGCTAGTGTGATGTCTTACTGCGAGGGAGGGATGCAGAATGGCTTGTCCTTGATATGTTTCCTACAGGACATAGACTGTGGATATGGGAATGTGCTTTTAGGTGCCAACTTTCCCCCGAAGCCCAC
>VWZU01012789.1:2328803-2382378 GCA_013397095.1 Sterrhoptilus dennistouni
CACTTAGGGTCAGGGAAATGCCACCCCCAGACACATAATTAACATGGCTGACTGATTAATTGCCCACTGAAAAATATAACTACCCATGCATTTAAATATTTATTTTCAGGCTCTGGGCTTCACTAGTATTCTCTTACCTAAAAAAAAAAACCCAAACAATAAAAACCACTGCAGATACTCTTTCTAGAAAGGAAAAGTGTTGGCTGACTTACCATCCTGTGAGATTAATCACAATGGCATTCATATTACAACATGCAAAATGACGTGTGTAATCCAGTCTGACATGAAAAGTTGCTAATAACATCCCAAAAGGAAAGGGCTATGAATGGTTCTAATGCCTTAGGAGTAGGGGTGATCTTTAGGAACTCAGCATTACAAGGTGAAGCCTCCAGAGGAAGAAAAAGCTGAAAAGCTGGGTCTCTTCAAAGCCCCCGCAGGGCTTTGTTCATTATTGGATTGTTCACTGTTATGTTTGTGGGCTGCTCTCTGCAGCCTGTTATACCAGGTTCAAAGAGGCCTGACCCTGAAGATGTGACTCAGGTACAATAAAGTTGGACCTTAAAAGTTGGATCTTAAAACTCCCAGTCTAAAAAAAAGCCTGTGTGTCACTACAGCAGTGGAAGGCATGGAAGCTAAGAGTTCAGGGGTTTCACACTGTCTACTCCATGGAAAAGCAGCATCTTCTTCCCGGAAAACTTTCAAATGCACAGGTAGAAATTGAATGGCAAAGGCCCAACTTAAAACCCAGGTTGTCATTTCCATGCTTAAAGTTGTCATGGGTGTAACCGTGAGGTAGGAAGGAGAGGTAGGACTTTGTGCATTTAGACTTCATGTTTCTCATGTAGGTGCTTGTAATTGCCTTTCTCATCTCCAGCAGCTTGGAAGGGAAGAAAGACATCTAGTGTTGGTCCTCTGGAGTGGATACCAAAATCAAAAGGTTTTGTTCTCATGAGCTAACATCAGTGTCTATTCCATAAATTTGGTTATCTACTCCTTTTCCTGATTTCAAATATCATGTAGTCAGAAACTCCTTCCCTTTGGTTAGTGTCCAGCAATACCAAGGGTGATGCATGATGTATGAGCATTGAACTGCATGAACAGCAAAGCACGTTGATTTTTTACAGCAATGCAAGAATGAGAAAATCATGGTATTTTCTGTAGCTATGTTACCAAATTCCTGAGCATCTGAGTGGTTATGGAGAGTTTTAAGTCATCTCTTTGAGCTGGAGTAAGTGAAACATAATAGTTAATTTTTTCTCTCTTAATTATTGCTGAAAGAGACCATCTGTAAAGATGTGTCTTTCTGTGCACCCTGTTGAATGAAAAAATTTCCATAGATGCTTTTGGGAGCAAAAAATACCAAAAACATGTGGGGACTGGATTTCACTCTCAGAGGTAGGCAGAGGACTTCTCTGGGGCTTCTGGAAGCAGAATTTGTCAGCTGGTGTCAGGGGGAGCTGATCTCATGCTTATTTGATGGCTATCAAACTGCTGGTGTTTCTCTAACAATGATAGGTGAGTGAGGCTCCAGGGCTCTGTTATATCAGATTGATCACACACATTTCCAGAGAAGTTTTTTGAACGTGACTTCCAAAGGGACAAAAAGAAAAGCCTGAAGTAGAGAATAAGGGGCTGGCCTTGATCTGGCAGTGTGACATGAATTCAGTAAATCAGTGAGCTGCCCAAGTGTCTGTTTGCCACGGGAATGGTTCAAGCAGCTCCTAGACTCAAGCAGGTCGGAGAACTCCTCTTGCCGGAGGGGACGAAGACTAGCAGTGAGGGAATACTTGCTATTATAAGCATGCTGGCCACTGGCTGGCCATGTATTAGCAGTTCTGAAGCTGTGAAGCCATATTTCTGTGATAAAAGTGGAAAATAATACCTTTATGGAGATTACCTCAACCTTGCAACTGCACTGCAGTTCATTAGAGCGATTGCTTTGGAATCATTTAAGGCAAAGGGTGAGGAGGTGGTGCTGGTGCCTGAGACAACTACTTAGAATGAATTACTAAAGTTTGGAGGTAACTGTGTTTTTTAACATTCACCCGTTGTTCAGGGGCTTCTGAGAGTGGCACATTCCTTCTAGCTGGGTGTTTGACTTACCCATGAAGTGACAGTGACATTTAGAAACCACAAATGAGTTTAAAGCATCCCAGCTCAGAAGCCACTTGGAGCACAATGCACCCGTTGAAGAGGTTAGGGCAGTATTTGCGTGCTCCTGAAAATGAAGGAAAGACCATAGTGTCTCTTGAGAAAGCCATTTTATGGGGTTCTGATGCATAGCAGCCACAGAAGCAAGCCACTAGCTGAAGGCTTTCTTGCCTGATTGGTTTTAAACTACAAACAACATTCAGAAATACCCCATTTCTTTGACTGCTTTCAGCAATGGTTGTGGCCAAAGTCAAGCACAAAGGTACAAAGGGCTTTCTATGCATGCATAACTTTCATATTAGTTCTCACATGGAGAGGGGAACATGGCCATAAATGCACGGGTGAAATATCAAGCAGAGATTTCTTTCCTTAAAGATAATTGTGCTTGTTTCCCCTCCTGCTAATTATATCCTATAAATCCCCTCCTCTCTCAACTCAGACAGTAACATTTTGTTACCTACATTCTGTCAGTAGACTTTACAAAGATCTCTAACACATGTTATAAAAGTTATTGCTATAGTACTATATATAACAGCTTTGCATAAGAGAATAGAGGGCTGCCACATTTAGAAAATGCAGGTGCTATGTAAGCCCCTTTCTGAAAGAAAGAACTTAGCTCAGTTTCCTTTGAAGAACCAGAGACTTGAAATTGAAAACTGTATTAATGCCATTGTCTCCTTGTATCAGCAGGTTCCAGAGAGATTCCTGGAAGTGGCTCAGATCACGTTACGGGAGTTTTTCAATGCCATTATCGCAGGCAAAGATGTTGATCCTTCCTGGAAGAAGGCCATATACAAGGTCATCTGTAAGCTGGACAGTGAGGTCCCTGAGATTTTCAAATCCCCAAACTGCCTACAAGAGCTTCTTCATGAGTAGAGAGTTCAGCAGCTATTTATGAATGTATGAAAGTAGCAGTCCCCTTCTGATGCCCAAGTCATGTGTGTCTCTATTTTGATTTCATATATATGTGTATGGCATACATATATATATGTATATGAAATTAGACTGATCCCTCCTGGATATAAGTTTTCGTTCAGTTCCAAGGGGATGGTTATTTTACTTCAGCCTTTGGTTTACTTTTGCCCGAGACCCTTAACATTTGAAGAATCAACGGGGTTAATTTTCAGGGAGAAGAGTTTGGAAGCGTGTAAAAGCCTGTCTTAGCAAGTTAGGGCATTATGTTTAAAAATGCTTTGTCAGATTTATTGCTTGCTGCAAAGTGGCATTTTGTCTTGGTGAGACTAATGTCATGGCACAATACTACAGACAATGAACTTTATATTATGTTTATACTGCTAAAGGTCTGAACTCTGTGGAGTCACTTCATAAGCTTCGAGCTTTTTTTATTTGTATTTATATACTTTTTAATCAATAACTAGATTTTGTTTCATACTTAAAAAAAATACACCTGTTTTAGGTACTCACTCCAAGAAGTGACACCCAAAAAAGCAAACCCTATGCTTCATGTTTTTCTTACAGAAATGACAGATACCCTGCACCAGTAACCAACATGCCAGGTTCTTGTTTCTCTAAATTGCAGCAAGGGACATTTGCACAAATCAAATACTGCTCTTACAGGGTTAGGCCAGTAATTCATGCACAATATTGTAACAACCACACTAATTTTGGAATATGGTCAGCTTACTAAAGCGGAAGCATTTCACTCTCCATAGAGTAAAAATGAAACCTTCAGCATCGTATATTGCCATGTCTCAGTCTTACTTAAGGGCATTAGTCCCTAAATGTATTCTTTTCTTAGTCCATTTTGCCTCACAAGATCCCCTTTCCAGCATACAGTTTCCTGTCCATATTTGACATCTGTCCTGAAAAGCACTTTTTGAATGATCTTAGATATAGTAGAAGAGTCTTCACCTCACAGTGCTGAGGCAAAGAAAAAAAAAAAAAAAGGTTTGTTTGTAGCTATAAAATATAATTAGTCTTTCCTAATCAGAAAAATAAAAATTACATTTTCATAAAAATCTAATCAAGTATTATACAAAAATCACAGTGTCCTCCTGGCTATGCAGGGTTCAGATAGACAAATTGGATTTTTAAAATTACAGTAAGTGCAGCTCTAAAAAAAAAAGAACAAGAAAAAAAAATCTATTTGAGCAATGTGGCTGCACTTGTCTTCTGAAGCTGGAGCTAGTGGTGACCAAAACCTGAGCTACAGTGTAAAGTCCCTGATAGATCTGGGTTTGCCTGAATGCTACACCACGATAGAACAGAAGGAAAGAAAGCTAGCTGCTAGTTCTCATGCTTTCTTCAGTGGCTCTCCTTTTCTCATGTTTTCAGAAAGAAATTGTCTCCAGAAGTTTGGGGGAAGGTTGAATATGCTATGGCACACTGTATTTGTCATTTTCTTTGTCGTCTTTTGTACGGATGCAGTAAGAATTCATTGTTATCATCAATAGTATTTTCCCCTACATAATTCAGTCTAAATCTAGAGGAAGTTCCTAATTAGCCATGAATTATATTTAGACCATTGAGGATATTGGTATCTTCTTTATTTTAAAATTACATTTTGACTTTGGAGAGTGAAAGTTTACCCATGTGACTAAAGAGCTGACCTGATCATTGCAATTTCACTTCATTTACAAATACTGCTGATAGACAGAAATGTATGAAAGCAATTATTGTTAGCAGAAAGCCTTAAAAACCTGCTGACTTCAAATTAAACAGCACAATCCTCCGATTCCCTGTCATTCTTTTCAAGCACTGGCAGTATCTGTGGAGTATAGGCAATGCAGACAATAGCATGGGATGAAGTGCCAACATTTTCACTATGCATTAAAAGCAAAACAAATCTTGATCTTAGACTCCCTGAGAGTACCTAATACTGTACGTATCCTTACAGTAGACAGGATTTATTTTTTTCTTTCTTTTATTTTCTTACATTTTGTTTTGTTTTATTTTGTTTTCTTTATTTCATTTTTCCCTTTTATTTTTTTTTCTGTGTGTGTGCATGATTTGGTAAATATTACACTTCATAAAGATGTAACTCCAATGAATTCTGAGTAAGAAAGGATGAAAATTGTGTTCATGCACTTTTTTTGATTTATGGGAAGAAGTGGCATAAAATGCTCAAGTTTTAATACAGTAAGTTTATCATTGGCATACCATCAGATGCAAAAATATTACTTTGCATTGTCACCTTGGACATAAGAAAGCAAAGCCATACTTTAATCATACTATGTGGACATACTACTAGCTACCATCAACCTGTGATTTTACCGTTGCTTTATATTATTATTATTATTATTATATTATTATTCTATTATTATTATTAATAATATTATTAATATTATTTGGCTGCAATGGGATTCACATAATCTAAGTAAGTGAAATTGTGTACTCAACACTTGATGTTGTTGCATTTATTTATTTATTTATGGGTAGTATAATTTCAATAGTAAATGAGGCATAGGAATTAGGAATAGAAATTTCATCTTAAAAGCAAAATAAAAACCTCCTTGGTCTGGAAAAGGAATAAATGATAATTTGATCATTTCGGTTTTGTGATTTTTCTGCATTTTATAGCCATATTGCCTATGTGCCTCCCAATTCACCTGAAATTACAAATATATGGCATAGCTTGTTCTAAATTCTAAGTAAAATCCAATCTGGTTTCTTTTAAATGATCTCAATATTATTTCATTAAAAATGGCTAAAAGGCAGGAGGCTACTTTTATTGTAATTAAAGGTTTACATAGGAAAAGAATTTCAAAATCCATATAGAAACCCCACCTTGTCATTCATTTACTGCTAATTCAGATTTATTTCTGCATATAAACTTGAGGTTATAGTCTGTGCCTAGACCTTAAATACACCAGCGGAAGGATAAAAAAAATCCTTCAAAATACCAGTTTTTCCCCCACAAGTACAATTGTTCTTGTGCCTTCTGTGGCTTACAATTTTCATCTTTTAAACTTTATTTTTCAATTACTACAGCTGCAATAAACACTGACTTCTTTTTTTTTTTTTTTTCTTTCCTGGCTGTTTGACATAATGTTGATAGCTATGCATATTTTGTGTCTTTTTAAAAATTAAAAAAACTAAAAAAAAAAAAACAAAGCAGGAGAATACGTTTTTGAAGAAGAGAATTTTTAGAACAGTTTGATAACGCAAATTATTTTTTCTCAATTGTTTGAGCAGCATTCGAGTTTTGAAAATTCTTGTAGAAGCCAATTTTTTGTAACTGTGGTGCAAATCTTGTGTTTTCTTAGCCTGATGAAAAGTAGTATAGAAGCAATATTTCATACGTGACATATGTGCATATACAGATACGTATGTGGTCACACACACAGGACAACATGTGTGGGCATATGTATGTATATTTACACAAAAACACACACACACACACAAAAGATGCGTATGAAGTGAAAAGCTTACCTTTTTCCTATCTAGATTAAGAACCTATTTTAGACATTTGTTATGTTTTGTGAAAAGAATGTTCTATTTGAAACTACAAAACATTTAATTCTTACTGTATCTCTGGTTGTTTAATGGGAACGTTTCACATTTAATGGTAAACACGTGGAAGATGTTAGAATGTAGTAATTATTTAAGGAAGTGTTCACCCATGTATTCCTGAGGTTTGCTTTGTGCCTCTGAGTATTATTTAATTAAAGTGTTTTAAGTTTGCAGAATCTTTGTTACTGTACCAGGTATGTGGGTGAACATTGAAAATCGAGGGGAACTTTTATAAAGCAATGTAAATATTCAACCTTACGGCTGTTCTTGCATAAAGACATAAGATTTTAATAACTACATTCTGAAAACATCTGTTGAATTTATAAGAAACACTACAGTAACTGTGTAGATAGTTGAAAGCATTCTTGAAAATCCAGCTCTCTACTTTTAAAAGTAAAGTCCCTTTCATCAGATGTCAAGGGAATGGGTAATACAGTTTCTGTAAAATTGCATAATTTTTTTCTATGTATATGAAGTCAGTTAATAGAAAAATGATTTTTTTCCACAGGTTAATATTAATTAAGAAATAAAGGTGAAGATTTTGTGGCTTTAAAGATAGGATTTTCACCAGCAGCATTGAAAGATTATACATATATATATATACAGAAAGATATATATATATAAAAAATGGAAAGTGGTTTACAAAACCCCCAAAATGAGCACTGTACATGAGAAGTGAAAGCAAAAACTATATTTGCCATGTGTATTATATAGCAATCATTGGTGTTAATAGTGCAAATGTTTCCTTCTGGTACCAACTCTGTGTTTGAAAATTCCAATACGCATTGTTTTCAAAAAGCTCCCCTTAAGGAATGTAACTGGTTTATATGAGTAAGCAGTTACTGTATTGCACTTAAATGTTCTGTTGAAGGAAATGCAATTTTGTTTTCTGTAGAACTGTTGGTTGTAAACCATCTATAAACTGAAGCTAAAAATGCTCATATTTAGAGCTGGGATGAAAACTGGTATTTAACCTTTGTATCTTCTTAGGAATATCCTTTTTAGTGTATGAAAGGTGGTGGCACTATGACTTTATTCAGTCTTTTCATCTGAGCCACAGTCACCTCTCTCCCAAAGCAGCCACCTTCCAAATGCACAAATACTGGGATATGTAGAAACAAATCTAGAAGAAACAGCGAGCTTACATTTTTCTCTAAAATCCATACCTTCTGCATTAATTGTACCACTCAAGTGAGATAGTAGACAAACACAATAACCATCTCATTACCATATAACGTGCAAGAGTCGGAAACTAAAAAAGGAGGGGAAAAAAAGCCTCTTAAGGTTGGTTTTAATGCTGCCCAGAAGAGTCAAAGGTTAAGGTTTAAACTGATATTGTCCCAGCCATTACTCATATGTATATAGTTACAAAAGTGACAAAACACTGCCTTTATATTATTTAGCAATATGTTGTAAATAGCATTATTAAGCTCTTTTTTTTTGTAATAAAGACCCTTTAATTTGAAGATAGTACAATAACTGAACTGATAAAGTCAATTTTTGATTTTTTTTATTTTATTTTTTAGCTAGAGGCAATTTCAACTGTGGATTTTTTTGTTGTCGTCTATTGTTCTGAAGACTTTGCATAATTTATTGGTTTAATTTATCCTAATTTATTTGATGAAGGTGTACAATTTTGTATTACCAAGGATGTACTGTAATATTAATTGATGACAAGATAAAACAATAAGACTCCCCTGTCCGTTTGGAAAAAAAAGGTGCAGTAGACAATTGATTGAAAAAAAGTTACAATTCTAGCTTGGCAGCTACTAAATTTAAGATAAACACAGGAAAAATGTTGGGGGGGGGGGGGATTTTATTTTGTGTGTTTAAAGCTTTTGTATACTCTCCAGACTTTTACCTTTTTGCTTTGTACCACTTAAAGGATACAGTAGTTCAATTGCCTTGTGTGCCTTCCATCTTCTCTAAACTGAATGTATGTGCAGTATATATGCAAGCTTGTGCAAAATAAAATATAAATTACAAGCTCATTGCCATTGTTTACATTTATTTCCAAAAGTTTATGTTGCCCCATGTCAAGAGGTGAACTCCTGAACCACTCGGCTGTGGCCAGGCTGTGGCTAACACTGTAGTCCTCTGAAGGTTTTCTTTTCCCCTTAGTTCAAATTATTTATTAATGGAACTACCAGCCCTCTTGCAAAATGGATATAATGATTTATGGCCTCGGTGCCCTACCTCCAGCACAGCGCCAGTTAAGATAATGAATGTTATTTTGCAATAGTCTATCTGACAAGGAATAACTCCCTGGAAGAGACCTGTTATGTCTGAGGCATAGACAGCCCTTTAAATTAAATGTAGCCAATGTGGGCTGGAAGGTACTTTTGTTTATGCTGTTAAATCATTTCCTGGGTATACCTGCCATGCCGGTGTCCTGCAACAGGCAGTTCCTCAAGGTGGGTGAATGCAGGGGTAGTGCTTGTTGAGCTGTGGTGGTTCACATTTAGTTCACATTTGTTACTTTTACCAGTCTGGCCTTGTTAGTGGTAGTGACCAGATACCACGCTCTGTTCCTTTTGTTACAATCCATCACTCGATGGATCTCTTCTGTTTCAAGCTGTGTATTCATCAGCATCATATGTAACTACTCTGTTCCTACACAATTCCTCAAAATGTTTGTTTGTGGTTTTTCTTTTGATCTTTGCTGTGTCTGCTGCTTCATATGTATCTTAAAATTTTGGGCTTGAGTGGACCTTTGATTACATGACTCTGTGCGTTGCAGATATGAAAGTTCTCTTTTTGGCTTAGAATTGGTGCAGATGGCAGTAAGACTGTAGCTTATTTAGATCAGAAAATCCTGCAAGACTCTTCTGATTTTGAAGGAGAAGCATGTTAAAAATATATTTTGATCCGAGGTCATTTATTTTAAGTATCTTCCCTGATTCAGCCTCAGGACACTGGAGATGAGCTGGAGCCTGAATCCAGCTCTAGCTCCATTGTAACAAACAAATAAATACTTCATATCTGCAACAGCAGTTAAAACTCCATGTATTTTTATACAACTAGAGTTGCATTTGTTGGGCCACCCCAACAGGAGGTGTAAAGGAGGTCTGTGGAAAGTCATGAAGTTACATCTACATAACTAATAGTCATTTAAATGTGAGATCTTCTCTGGTTTTACTGCAAACAAATTGCTTCTCCTAGTTACATCTTTCCAAATAACCAAACCAACATACTAAAATAATTTTTGTCTTAGTCATCAAGACTTAACTAGATGAGGGAGAGGGAGATCATCCTCAGCTACCCAGTTAGTGGACCAAGCATCTGAGCTGTGTGGGTAATTGCCAGCTCACTCTGTGCCTCTATCAGTTTTTCTTTCAAATATACTGGTTCTGTGAACTGCGGGACACTATTTGCCATTTTACCCTGCAGTGGAAAGCACACAGATCTCTAAATAAGAAATCCTAGTTATTGGCATCTCAGAATACTGCAGGAGTTCAGAGCTAGACTGGAACTTGGCAAGTAGTCCCTGTCATTGCAGAGGGCCAAATCAACTTTCCCAGGCTTCAAGCACCCTGAAATGATCCAAGTTCTGCAGATCTGGCCATCTGTGCTTGGAAATCCTCAGTTCCCCTAATACCTGGAATTTTTACAATAAGAAAGATACTATGTTCTAGCTTAAAAATTATAAGGAAGACATTAATATCCCTGAGCAAGGCAAATAATTGAACAATTTTATGTCACTGATAACATCACTAGCAACTGGGGTCTTTTACACATGACATTACTGAGAGCTGAATGTGAAAGACTGCATTTTGCCATTTGAGAGCCTGAAAGGGTTAATTGCTCATTTTCTTGGTCTGTACCCTTATTTATGCCCAGTCTAGGTTGTGCCAACACAATTTCTATGGAGATGATCCCTTCTGATCCAGTCTTCCCTCTTTGTTAGGAGGGAAAGGGAGAGTGGCAGCATACGACTGACTGATTTTGGGAAATAATGGCAAATACATCCCTCACTCTTTACAATGGGTTCCAGTGCCCTCCCAAACTCATCTTAGTGACGTTTAAAATATGGCATTCTGTTTGTTTTAAGAACACAATATGCAAAATTAAATCTTTGCTAAATTCTGTTGTTGAATGGGGATGGAGGGCTCCCAGGGTGAAGGCAGAGCTGCTAGATAAAAAGGGCTGGGGAGTAGGAGGGTTGTTTCCTTGCCTGGTCCAAGTGTTTGAACCTCTGGGCACTTTGCAGGGCCTGCATGTTCTCCCAGCTTTTCAGTGGGCAGGGGCATTTGGAGAAGCTGCCTATTAAAGCTTCATAGATTGGTGGGTGCATAAAATCCATCAATTGCTACGATGGCCAGTTTTGTGTAGGGTTGATTTGGACCACAACCATACCTGTACCTCAAAGAGATGAAAGACGTATTTTTATTTAAATATTAAAATTTTTTAGAAACCCGAATGAATGCTTGTTGGCTTAGGTTAACCTGACTCTTTCCAGACCTGCAGAGCAGATTGAGACACCGACTCTCCTTCAGAGAAAGGACCCCCCCACCTCACTCTGCCCAGAATCTGGGAGGCTGTGATTGCATTTTCGTGAATAATCCTGGGCAACTGAATAGTAGTACTTTCCCATTTATTTGGGAATCAGTGTGAAAAAACAAACAAACAAACAAACAAACAAACAGACAAGCTATTCGCTTCACAACAAAACACATGAAAATGAACTGCTGTTCGTACCCAAATGCAGTTAATTGCATGCACAGTTTAATTTTATTCTTTAAAATTAGGCTTAAGGTTGAGGCTCTATCTAGGCAAAGGAAAATAAAAACCGAGAAAAGATGGCACAGATAGCTAAGGAAATAGTACTGGCTCCAATGTAAATATGTTTGGGGTTTGCAAGAGACCTGCCAGTCAAGCAGCTGTGGGAGGTAACAGGGGAGAACGCATGAGAGGAAAAAGTCTTGTGGCAACAGTGGCCAGTTTCATTATGGCCACTGCCAGACTGTGAAACAACTCTGGGGGCTTGAAATCCTATTGCCTATTAAAACTGGGCATGACAGCTCTTTTTTATGCTTCACCAACCAGAGATGGAACAGTGTCCTAGGGGAAATAAGGAAAAATATTTATTACAAGTGTTTAACACCTTTTAGTACAAAACAACCCTAATATGCAGCACTCAAGGATAATTCATGCCAGCACATGTAAAACCAAGGGAAATCGTTTATCAGCTCAATAATTTGGTCAGAGCTTTTAAAGGAGGAGATGATGCTCCAGTCAAAACCATAAGGCCAGATTTCTCTGAAGTGGAGGCACTTTAGGTTTTTTTAATATTATTTTTACAATTTCTCAGTAATCCACACAAGGCTCTGACAACACATCCACCCCAGAGACTGCATGGCTGCCTGACTCGGGCTGAAGTCTGGCCATTCAGACTGGGGGTTTTACCTGCCCCCCATGCATGGCAGTAGTTGCTGGCATATTTAAGAAAGCCACAGGACAGTCAGGGTTGGATCTTGAACAATACACGAGGCAGAGGTTTAAACTGCTTTAAAGGCTTATCTGAGCTTGTCTCACACTGCAAACAGTCTGGAAGCATAAGGACACTCAGGTCAAGGGGTGTATTTTAAATCTTTCCTGATGAAATGTGTGTGTTTGGAAGCAGTATAATATGAAATGAGCTTCACTGCTTTCTTACATGAACATATGCATTGTGACTTCCCAGCTTTGGGGGAAACCTAGAACTCGGGCTGGGGGAGCTCCACCACTTGCTGAGCGCCACAGGGAAAAATCTCAAGCACTTTCCTAAGGCTGTGCTCAAATCTATTCTTGCTCCATGTCCCCATTTTATAGGGAGTGAAATGGAGATGTGGAGTGGTGGTATGATCTCCCCAGGACCCCCCACCTGCCACTGCAGAGCTGGGAACAGCTTCTGCTTCTGCAGCCCAGGCAGGCGCTGCCAGCCCCACGCGTTACTCATTAACGCTGGTTACTCGTTAACAGCCCTCACACGGGGGTCCTGCAGGTCCTCCCAAAGACCCTGGGCTACATTGCACAATCCACACACTGCTGCCCTGCCAGTTTTATCTCCTAGCTGAAACCTTGCTTCCTGGCATCCTTTTGCATCTTTGCTAACAGCCAGAGCCAATATGTTAAAATACTGTTTACCCAGCCATTTGCTTTCCCAGAACCTGGGGGGGACCTGCGGAGGAATTGGAGAAGCCCATCCATGGTGAGGATGTCCCCCTGCCCGTGAGTCAGGTTTCTCCCTCCCATCAGGAAGAGCCTGCTGCTTAAATGGTGTTTCTGGCCTTCCAGAAATTTCCAGAGTGTTCAGCAGCCTTTAACCGGGGCCACGGCCAGCCGCGGGCAGCAGCACAGGGTGGCTGACCCAGCGATGGCAGGGAAGGAAAAGGTCAAGGTGTGCTATGGTGGGGCAAGGAGGAAACCCAGCTCTGCCAGAGAATGAGCCTGTGCAAAGGCCGGGCAGATGGGCTCTGCCTGAGGCCACAGAAGCTGCTCCCTGCTCAGGGCAAAAGGCCCCAAGCTGGTGGCCAAAAGGCACCCAGGGAGTGCTGGAGGACAGCAGTGGCAGGAGGGGTCTGGACCCCCCACCACAGTGGTGGGGTGAAGCTGGTGCCCAGTCTCAGGCACTCCTGCCCTTCACACTGCTCCCTCCCCGTATTTCTGAATTTCAGTGCCCTTCTCACATCTCTTTGGAGGAGGAGAGTAAAAGGGAGTGACAGTGGTTTCAACAAGGTGAATGTGGCAGCAGCCCCAGTAAATAGGCCTGTATGTTGTCCCTGGCAAAAGACAGCAGTCCAGTTATTCTGGATAAAGTGTTACATCACTTGCAAAATTCAGGATTTGTCCAAAACATGGTACTCTTTTTATATAGATAATATGGGTAATATATAATAACTATCATTGTTATTATTAACCTTAAGGAACTTTGTTATTCCATAAATATAAATAAAGTGTAGTTATCCTTAATCTGATTTCAAATGACCTGAAAAGAGGATCAAAAAAGTGCAAGGGAGCTGTACAACAAGGGAGAAAATGGCGAGTGGGGGAAGGGGGGTGAGGGTGTTGACTGTAAAAGAAAGAAAATTATCCCAATTCTAGCACTGCTGGAAAAACGTGAAAGTTATTGCCGCACAAAGAACCTCTTGAACTGCTCTGCCTTCCAAAATTTCTACTGCACTCTCTGCAGTTACTTGTGTATGGCAGAAGCAGCATCTTTGTATTATATGAACAGTCTGCTTCATAATCAAATACCATCTGTCGCTACATCTGAACTTGTTTTCAACATCTGTGCGTTCTGGTCTTAACAAAGCTTTAAAAACTAATTCAAAAACTTTCACAGATCACTGACTAAATATGTACATTTACCATCTTTCATATTGGTTTAAAATATTTCTTCTATAGCTGCATCCCCTTGGCTGGGAATAGTTAAGATGTATACACTGAGTTGCTTTATTAAGCTTATTTTCTAATGGCCTTGGGTAGCCAAGTGCAAAAGAGGGACACTTGCTCAGGCACCGAGAGGACCCATCATATTCTTTCTTGGTGCCAATACAGTCCCTTTCTGCCAATGAGAAACCTGAAAGTTGATCAGCTACCATACCCCAATTACTCAAAATGACACTACAGATAAAACTGCAACCAAGGGGAGAATCAACTGTATGGCTTATATGCTGCTAAAGTGTGTCTGAACAAATGGTGAAGTAAAATCATGAGAGCCCTCAGGAGGATAAGTACGTTGTTACTTTGCACATGCTTCAGAAATGTGAAGTACATCTTTACAGAACTTTTGGCCAACCCCCTGGCAGATGTTGACCAGTTTTGCTTATGTATACATCAGTTGCAGAACACTAAAACAGAGATTGGAAATTTTAATTTAGTCAAGGCAGTTGGGCTAAAATGATGGCTTTTGTTGAAACCATTAAATAGAGCTGCCTAATGAAGTACAGTACAGCACTGGCAAACTGAGCCCTGATGAGATGCAGCAGCTTCCAAACTGCAGCCCTGCAAAAGGGAAGAAGGAAGCTTGCAAGTCTTTAACTAAAGTGGAATGGCGACAGCCCTTGTAAAGCTGCGTTTGATTTTGTGTTTGAGGGCAGATGCACTTGTACATTATCGCCCTGACATTTTAACCATTAGTTGGAAATGTGCCGTTGCAGTTCCTGCCATATATTTCTCAATCCTATTTGTTAGAAAGTGAGCTAATAGACAGTGTGATGAAGTGATCATAAATTCACTTTCAAAGGGCATTTGGGTTCAGAGCCTAAAGATTGAATATGGCAAATTCTTAGGCATGGGGAAGAAGGTGGGGGCCAGGAGGGTCATTCTCACTGATGGGTTCAGTGATTGATTCCACTACAGAACTATATTTGCCCTTTACTTGGCTGTTTAACACAGAATAGCTATAATAGGTTCCTGATCCATTATTCCTCTTCTTCCTAGGGTCACTATGAAGTGAAAGAAAATATAACCTTGGCTGTGATAAAATAAACTTTAGCATTATCAGGTGTTTGGAAATTGGAAGGTGTCTGATTGCTTTATATAGGATAGACACAAACACACACACACAAAGGGTTATAATATAATCCTCCATGCCGCCTCTGACAAATGGTTATTACCATTCAGTATCGGTTTTTTGCTCATGCAATAATATGGTGTCATGCAAGTCCACACAGCCTTGAAATTCTTCTTATTATACACAGCCTTCCAAAAATCACATGCAGAATGTTGCTCTTTTAATGGTGATTAGCAGCATTTTTTTTTAAAGATAGGTGGTTTAGAACAAAATTTGCTTTGAGAGAGAAAAAAATTATCTGAAAGGCAAGATGAAAATGGATGTTTTAGCACAAGGCAGCCCCAAAATATTTTCAATAATTAGAAGAGACTTATGTTCCATTTCACTGTTTTATGTGTTATATAGTATAGAGCAAGTGCCACTGTAGTTAAGTGTTTGTCAGCATTTCCCTTGTAAATCCTGGTTTTCCAGAGGGTTGCTATAACTTGCCAATTTCAAATCGCACTGGGCTAACACTCACTATCCACATCGTCAGCCCAGATGCAAATTTCTGTTGTTGTTATTACCAAAAATGAAATCAAGTGAAGCTGCTGGTTTTTAGTTCATGGCAAAAGATGATGGTTGGGAAGTGGGGGATGGTGGTGGCTTGTGTGCATTTTCCCCCCTCTGTTGCTCCTAGTTGGGATTTTGTTGCTACAATAGCCTGATTCAAATGGGTTTGTTTTGAAAGGAATGTGAAAGATATTTTTTTGCACACCCCAAAAAATAACTGACACACGGCTCAGGGAGAGAAGAGGGCAGCATTCTTATCTGGTACAACTTATTCCCAGCGAGGGAGTTGGTATCCAGGGGTACCTGCTGACCCAATTTCAGGCTTGGGTTCTGCATCATGAAGGCCTTAACATGCTAATAAATGTCCATTAAGCTGCTGAATCCTGCAAGAAAACACAAAATTAGTTGACTCAGCTGGAGCAAGTCCTATGGAGCACAGCAGCAAACCCAAGTCTCCTCATCCCAGCCTTTGTGGCCAACCTCTGGGGTCCCTACAGGACCTTATAAACAGTACCATGAAGAGGGGGCCAATCCTTCTTCAACATGCCCAAAACCTACATGATCCTCCTATAGGCACAGGAGAGCACAGAACTTCAGGGCTGCAGCCCCTAATGTTCTCTGCATGGCAACGGAGCAGAAGGGTGCCTCATCCACTTTGAATTAAGTAAAATTTATTTTCCAGCTTAAAAAAGAATTCTAAAGAATATTTGTCCTTTCATTGATTGAGTCTTTTGCTATTTAGCACCTGCTTGGTTTTGTTATACTGGAGAAGGCTGTACCGAGATGTTCTTGGCTGCTTTCCTCTGTGGGTGTAGCCCTCCACCCCTGTGAGGCATAAGCATGTGAATCCAGACTAAAATCAGATTTACACCAGTGCAGGAACTCACTTTAAGTGGAGAAACAGGCCTAAGATCAAAGGTTTGCATTGAGGAGGAGTGTACTTGTAGATGTTTACAAATCTAGATATTTTCTGCAAGTAAAGAAATGGGGAGTCCCTGGGTGAACAGTTGTTACCAGCTCTAGGGAGGCTAAAAACTGGTAATACCACACTCCAGCTGCCTGGAGAAAGACAAATTAAAGAATACGTTCATATCACTTGGAAGACACCCACAAATCTTGTAGTACCTTTAAATCAGCTGATGTGACTTGCAGAGCTGGCAGTTGGGGAGTTCATCTCACTGGGCGTGTTGGGGTATGGCTCGTGATATTTTTGGTGCTCTGGACTGAGAGACCAAGGTCAGCAAAAGAGACTTTGATATTAGTAGTGTTACATCAGCTTACATCAAGTGAGGTTTTGGTCTGTGCTCCGTAGCAGCAGGTCATCTCTATAAGCCATTGCTCAGGTACCTCCTTCAAGATCTGCACTAATCAGAACTACCCCACACACCACTTCAGCATAGAAAACAAGGTCTGTATTAGTCATACACTGTTTTCCCCACCTGGAAAAATTCTTAGGTAGATTCCACTTGAAAACAAAGGGCAATTCTCTGCCTATTTAAGTGTTAAGTCAGAATGCTAATTTTATTCTATATCCAAGCCCCAAATTTTCTTGTATTGATGCATTCCACCACAAAATTCAAGCTTCAAGATCAGAGGATCCCAGCTAAATGTCAAGATATCTCCACAAAAAAAAAAAAAAAAAAAAAAAAAAAAAAAAAAAAAAAAAAAAAAAAAAAAAAAAAAAAAAAAAGAAAAACTGGATATGCCCTCTATGTAAGGCACACAGCAGATAAAACCAATAATACCTTATCTCCTCCCATGACTTCCTGGCCAGAAGCAGCAGCAATATATATTAAGATATCAATTGACTGTTTATAGGATTAAGTAAGGGATAGCTGAAATCAGTCCTTGCTTTTATTTGAGTTTAATTCATCCAGTCAGAGATCTGTGTGGTAACCACCTATAATAAAGTAATAATAGCAATAATAATAGAGCTTTGCACTTCCACAGCATCTTCCACTGAAAGTTATCTGTGTGCTTCATAAACATTACTCTTGCATCCATTCCTTCAATTCCTCCACTTTCTCCTCATCTTTATCTGTAGAATCTGCAGTAATATGATAGCGTGGATGGCCTTACAAATAAACTAAGGTGAACTGCTACTTCAATGAAATACAGAAAGAGCAAGGTAAAGTTATGTGAAAAATATGAGGGAAATTCAGTAGGCTAGAGACGGTATATATTAATTTTGCTAACATGTTATGTGCTCAGTTAAGGATAAAAGAAAATCCATACATTCTGCTAGGTTCACTGATATTCTTGCATTAAAGGAATATAAATCAACGTGCACCGCTCAGCATGTTGGGTTTCTGAGACATAAAATGAAGAGGAAGAAAAATATCAGTGAAGAAAGTTTGGAAAGACATGGATTTTGTTTCTTTAGAACAGATAATGTTTTCTAAAATCTCATTCTTATGAACACATATTTCACATGTAAGTCACAGCATTTAAAGGTGGCAGGAGATGTAGGCATGGGGTTGCAATTTGAAACTCCTCAAAACAGCAGGCTCCCTTCCACTGGGGTTATAGGGCAACTAGCTTACTAAGCACAGATATGAGACAAAAAAGAAATACTAACAAATAAGAAGTACTAACAAATACTGACACAGGTTCAATATTCAATGTCTTGAACTGACTTCAGAACAAGGAAAGAAGATGCGATTTTTTCCTGGAAATTCATCCCTGGAATCTTAGCCTGTCTTCAGTGGAAAACTTCCTAGAGTGAAATTCTCTACAAGTGGATAGCAGCACAAAGCCCATATAGCACTAAGCTTGCAGTAATGTCGTCTTCTATTTTGCTCCTTTAATGTAAAGTGAAAGGTAAACAAAATTTAAAAGACAAGGACAACACCTGAGAATGCATAAAACTATACAAGGAGGCAGATTTGGGAGAAAAATGCACAGTAAAGAAGAGTTTTCCAAATGGAAAGGGCTTCTAAGCAGGAAAATCCCAATATTCCACCAGTATCAGAGGCCTTTCTCCTCTTTCATTTGAAGATCCTCTCCACAAAGAAGCTGGTCCCTCTATGACTAAGTGGCAATTTCCTTTGCTGGGCAAATCCAGGTTCTGATTGAGCATGGTGAAATACTGGGAGAGGAATGGATAGCACAGGGAAAGGGAACAGGCAATAGACTCTAATGGAGGACCAGGACAAATCAGAGAACTGTGGTCCATGCCTCAACTTCTCTATCCACAAAATACCAGCAGTAGGAAGTATTTTCCTATCTGTGCTAAGTGTATTGAGAGGTGCTCTGTGTGTAAACATCAAAACTACTTCCAGCTATTACCCCCTCAGTAATTTCATTCTGCCCTCCTCCTTTTCTCAGTATGACAGTGACTGTAGCACTAGCCCCGTTAATTGGATGTTTTTGTGCCTCAAACTCACTGGTATTTAATTTTTATATCATTCTCAGAACCTATCACATATTTGTTTTGATTTATTCAATATTGATCCTTTCTCTGACTTTCAAGCAGCTATCACCTTCCCCGCCCGTTCCCAGGGAATCTGCCAAGCCAGCAGTTTGTGATTTTGTCATAATACATGTGTTTCATTTGCCGAGTGGCTGTCACAAGCATCTCACAAATGTTACATCCCCTCTTTTTATTCACACATTCTGTATATTCAGTGTTCCCAGAGATGGGCTTTTCTTGTGTGGAGAAGCAAGCCTTTTTGTATCAGTTTGCAGGGTACAAATCTAAACCTGTTTTAGCAGAGAAAGAGGAGCTTTATTTTTTGCTGGATTTGAATAAATGCTCTTATCTGGCTTTCCACAATACACTATGCACATGAGAGCAGAAAAAAGACAGCTGACTGAGGCGAACCCAGGGCGACATTTTCTGAAGTGTTGAGGTGGCTTCAGCAGGTTTCACTTTGTTAGCAGTCACTTGCATTTTGCTTGCTCATGGTGCACAAGCATGTCCCCATTTCAGAAAACCGGTGCAAAATATTCTAAACTGCTTTCCCCAGATCTGTTCTTTGTTACCTCTGTGTCTCACTGCTGGGAGTCTTCTACAGCATGGCCATGAGAAGAAGGCCAAATATCACTGCTCTAGAAATTTTATTTTATTTTTAAGAGTTACCCTTTTCCAAGGAAACATGAAGCAACATATCAAGCTATGTTAAGAGCACAACCAGCAGACCAAGGGAAGCTTTCATCCCCTTCTATTTAGGATCATCTATTTAGTATCACCTCTCTCAACCCTGGAAGTCAAAGAGGATATTGAGAAACTGGAAAGGTCCCAGTAGAAGGAGACCAGGATCATCAGCACATGAGTGTAGAAGAAAGATTGAAACAATTGGTCTTATTTAAGAAGATGAAGAGGAGGCTGGAAAGGGAGGTCTCTAGTCAATATTTGAAGGAGTCACAAAGCCAGTGTTTGAAGGGTAGTCACAAGGACAACTGCGTTGCTCTTCTTAGGAGTGACAGACAGTAAAATAAATTGATGTCTAAAGATTTTTTGCTTTTATATATATATATATATATATTTTTACGTAGTTCTAGCTTTGTAGATTTTTAACATATAGATGTATAGTTTCCAGCATTTACTTACACTTTAGAATAGTAGATTACCCTTTCTAACACATTATGTCACATTCTTGAAATTCTATTTAGTCTTATTTCCAAGAAAAGAATTTCTAACAAGGACATCTTGTTTTACACCAGGACTTGGGAGACATAACAAAATATAGAGTGAAGAACTCCTTGGAGTCTCACCAATAGCGCAGGTCCCAGGGTGGGTTCTCAGGACAACTGGTTTCCTATTAGATGTACTTTCTAGATATTAATTAAACTTATAAAATGGTGATAATTAATTAAACTTATAAAATGGGGATAATCTGATGCCACGAGTCCGCATAGCTATATTTTGTGCACCTGAAAGAGTAATTAAATATCTGCTCTTCATATCAACCACTTTAATGTTGTTTGGAACATTTTTCTTTTGATCCCAGGCAACATAAACACGAGCTGTGGCTCAGAAGATTCAGAATAAACAATAAAGATCACTTACTCACTAGAGGAGTAAGCTGTTAGACCAGGAACAAGCTACCCAAGAGCTGGTATCTCAGTCCATGGAGGCTTTCAAGATTCATCAGGAAAAAAAACCAGAAAACCAGATGTGACATTATCTGGCCAGTCAGTAATAGCTGTGTACTGAGCCGGAGGCTGAACAAGATGACCTCCAGGAGGTCCTTTGCGTTTCATACTTCTGTGGTCAAAAAGTGTTAGGAAAGTTCAAAGGAACTTTTCAAGGAGCCCTCTGAGAGCATGCACATATACACACTAACAGAGGGAGAAATCAAACAGGGCTTCCAATACAAACAGCTTCTCAAGATACTCTGCCATGAAAGTTAAGCTCCTGTGATCTCCACAGGCATTTGAGACATGAAGAAAGGTAGAATATAGAAGTCTAAGAAAAATAGTCCCTGTATTGTTTACATTCAAGTTTTTAGTCTTATCTCCCTATAAAATTCTTGTACCACTTTGGAAACCCCCAGCTGTCTGCAGAAGCAACTACCAGCTTCCCCCTGGTTCTTCCCTAAACCATTTCTTTTCTTTAAACTATTTTCCCTTCTTGTGAGCTTGCATTCTTTCTAATTCCACATCCTGACATTATTTGGGTTTTGTCTCTATTCTCTCAGGAACGTGCCATCTTGTGTAAACCCGAGATCTGGCTCCTTATCTCCAGTAATTTCCACTCTCAGCAGCCTCAGAAATAACTGGTTAATTAGAGGCATATGCTTGGGGGCTGTGTCTATTTCCACAGTTTATGCTGTATCACTCAGGGGAAGCAGTGGTGGAAAAATCTATCCTTTTCTATGGAGAAATACCTTTTGTTTGCTGTACCACCCCAGGCAGCTTACAAAGTAAAATGGTTTTGCACAGGGAAATTCAGAGATGGGACAGACTTTTGCATGGATTCTTTTCAGTAAGCATTTTGCTGCATTACCATTTCTGCTATTGCGTCCAGTGTCACCAGGGAACGGTTCAGCATAAACACCTCCTGAGGAACTGTTCCAGAGCCTAATGCCAACCTGAGACAGCTGCTGATGCTGAACAACATCATCAAGGGCCCACTGTCCCTTCCTGCCACTCCTCCTCCTTCACTACCAGTGAAAGAACTATGAAAAGACCAAGAGCTGGTGTACAGCCAACAAGAACTAAAGATCTTGCAGCTGGTTGTACCACCTGTGCCTTGTGAAATTCCAGCCAAAACAACGTCCCCTCCCTCCCCTCAGATAACCCCTTTATTAGAGAGAAGGGCATCCCATTTGATAACTTTATAAGCGGGAGGGGCACATGCACAGCAGCAGGTATGGCAGGCAGTGGCTCCTGCTGTCACCAGTGGCAGTGGGTGACTGCTGGCCTGTCCTCTGTGGGTGTGTGGGGCCTCTCGGGGTGAGCCACCGCACACGTTCAAATCCACACGCAGCGTGCAAGCCACATTGTGCCAGATATATATAGCTGCTCAATGCCACCCTGTTGAGCCCGTGCCAGGACAGAGCACGTGGTGCTGGCTTTATTTGGGCTGGTTTGAGGGAGATGTACAGAATCCATGAGCGAAAGCGCTGATACATGCGGCTCTGACACAAAAGGAAGAATCCTTCACTTAGGGCCATAGAGCAAATCCAGTGTTCTGGATTCCCCCATTAATATCAAAGGGCATTATACATGTGTAGTCAGAGCACACTGTCTCAGAGCATGTTCTGCCACACAGGTCTGGGGGGGAAATTTTGCTTGAGGCATGTTAGAAATGGGTCTATAACCATTTGTTGATAAGATTCTTCAAGCATCAATATATTAGACTTATTTCATTTTATCTTTTAATAGCAACTAATGTTTTGATTAATAATGTTTATTTTAACAGGACTAGAAATGGCAGAGGAACAGTTACGTTGGAAATTATGCATCTTCAGTCCATCTCAGTCACATATCTATTTCAATTTGTGTGTTTACACATGTGGCATGAGCTTACACTCTTGTCCTGCTTGTGTCCATGTCCTTGTTTAGATTCAAGGTGGATGCTAGATAGCAAAAGACCCTAAATAAGCATGTCTGGGGGGGGTTAGTTGCTGTGATTACAGCGCACACCCTGGTGACTAATGAGAGAGATGAGACCTTACTTTTTGTGAGTGCATGGTCTAAAGGGAGGCTCCTAATGCCAGCAGTAGCCCTGCCTTCAAACACATAACTGACCAGCCTTGACTCTATTCAGTGAAGGGCAGCAGCATTCACATATAGTGGCTCATTAGAAAATATCAGCATTTCAGCTTTTTTATCCAATTAAAAACATCTGGCACTAGGGTGATCCAGCTGGCAGTCCATGGCTCCATACCTAAGTTGTGGAATGGCTGCACCCGTGGTTGCCTCAGCAGAGACCAAGAGCAGCTGCTAGAGCAGTGCTGGAGGCTGAGCACCTCTGCTGCATCCCTGCATCCCTGCCCAGCTGAGGGTTTCTAGACAGCCCCTGGAGGCAGGACTGCTGCTCTGGGCACAGCTGGAGGCTCAGAGAGTGGGAATCTTTTCCTCCTGACCTAGAACAGGGAAATATGGGCTAGGGGCAGGAGCATCAGCTCCTCTATCCAGAAGTTTGGGGTTTGTCCTTTATGGAGTAGCTGGAAATCTGTTGTCTATTTGATGGCAATCTCCAATTGAGGGTCACCCAACACTGGACTGGAAACACTGGGAACATTTAAAAACAATCTTTCAGGACAGAAACTGCTAGGCAGGAGGATTTCATTTTGCACACTTAGTTCTCTCTAGCAATTTCTGCCACAGAATTTGTACTCTTCCCTATTGACTCCTCAGGGTGGAACCGAGAGGAAATACAGCATGACCTTCATCAAAATAAGAAGTACCATTAATACAAGTCCTATTCTTTCTCTGCTTTCCTCACAGAGTTAAGCGAGGCACAGGAATCATCAAATTAAATGGCTGGGTCAGCCTAATGTAATAAATCTATTAGTTCATATCATCATATATTTGATTTATACTACCCCAGACAATTACTAGCATGTCATTTCTTTGTTTAGGGATTTTTAATTTGAAAGTGTTCTAATCCTTAGTGTCAGCTGTTCCTGGTGGGTGATGACATATCTACTGTGAGTGAAACATTCTGATGACATATAGAGTGTAGGAATCAAATGTCATAAGCATAAATATTTAAGCAATAAGACATGACAGGTAGAGCATTTCTTGGCGATTATCACACACCTCGGGTGGTGTTATGATGAGGCACTTGTCCAAAGGCCAACTGATTTTAACACACTAAAAGTAGCATGATTGCCTGGAAACGTGCTACTTGAAGTGTCTTATTGACATTTTTCCCTTCCCTTGACAATTTCTTCATCTTCCAATGGAAGCCCCAAGGAATTACCATTTCCTTCCTTCAAGACAGGAAAAGATTACACCTCTGAAAGATCTGAGCACCCGAAGCTACATGGAAAGGGAGGCTGAGAGAAGATGGACCAAGCCTTAATACGTGGCATTCACTGGCCACATTCACAGCCTGAATGTGGCTTTGAAACAGCATGTCTGTAATTTCCTACCATAATAAGTGCTTTCTCAACCAAGAAGACACAGTCAGCGTGGCAATGAGGAGCCAAGTAATTTCTTAAGCAACATTCAAGCTACAGACAACTTTTGAGCAGAAAACACCACATCACTTAGAAGATGCTTTCTGTAGTTCCTTGCTCTGGTTAAACAGCATTACCTTTTCTATGAGTGATATAAGGCTATGATGTGAAAAACAGAGAGGTTAGTCTTGACTGAAGGTGTATCAAACATATATTTAATCCTCAAAGTTCTAGCTTCAGTTCAATCATCCAGTTCTACTGACAGCCACACTGAGATAAACCAGCCCAGCATCATTACAAACAACAAGACCATTCACACCTTTGAAGCTCAAATCTCAGGACTTGCTTCATTTCTGTCTGAACTGGATTATGTTAAATAGAACACTATACACAAAAATAAATGCTGTTCAATGCCTCTAGTAGTTTTTACCTATTTGCTTGCTGTGAAAGACAGGAAACATATGGAGGAATTTGCCAATTTGGCTAGACCTGCACCATCCATGGTGATTTCTGCTGTGATCACAATACCTCACCTTTTTGCACGAATACTTGGCTGGGCTTAATACAAAAAGGTGGAAGAATATATATACACATCTAGTGCATCTCACTGAGGAAAACAATGGGCCACATTCATAGTATGAAATTAAGAGTTGCAAAGCAAATTTTAGGCATAAATGACTCCCTCAGCAACTCAGTTCCTTGGCAATGCGCAAAGCAAAGCCTGGTTTTAATTTCACAGATATCTAAATCATGCTTAATTTTTGCTTTTGGATTGGAAGGAAAATGCCACATCTTTTTCTTTTACCTCCATCAATCATAGAAGTCACTGAAATAATAAAGAGTAACAGCAGTAGCTATGACAGTATTTTCTTGCTCTAGATGAGACACTGATGTTTCTATGGATGACTTTCTGCTAGTGCTAAGATGAACCCCTTTTTTTGTGAAGAAAGGACCATTCTCTCTGATCAGACTGCAAATCTCCTGCTCTTCCTTCCTTGGCTTTAGCTCTGTAGCAGCTTCAGCACCAAGGTTCAGGTTTGTTCCTCAGCCTACAAAACCCAGCAGCAGCACTCAGCCTTAGTAGCATTTAACATTCAAATCACAGGAAAGCCATCAGGACCATCTCATGCAATAAAGTTACAGAAAAAAATCAGAGACAGAAAAGACACCAGCAAAGTTTTCTTTGTGATCATTGTTTAACACTGTAAGTAATGAAATATTAATGAAAGTATGCTACTTTCATTTTGTGAGCAATTTAATTCAATTAAAAATAAATGGTTCTCCTTGGCTCAGTGGATATACTGATATACAGCACTGCCCTTAACTTAGTTTCAACAGCTTTTAAACCCAGCACAGCACAAAGTACAGCAACTGAAACATAGCCCCCAGCTAACATCGTTAACTCTTGAAGTCCCAGTGGCACGATTCTGTCACCCTGCTGAACCAACACGGCCTCTCCCAGGGAGGATTGGCTGTGCAGTTTAACTTGCAGGAGCAGTCATTTATACCCAGTGTGTCAGCAAAGATATCTTGCACTGGGGCACAGTTTTCTTGAAAGGAAGTAATTTCAGAAAGACTTAGCAGGCCTGCATGGGCCTGAATCTGCTAGCATGCCGTGATCTGGTTAAGTAATATATCTGGGAACTTCATGTCACATAATGTAGAACTATTCCTTTATTGCACTGAAAGAGCTGTTTTAGATTCCCTCTGAGCCCATAGGCCATGTCTTTCTGATAATAAGAGTGTTATCAATGTTTTAATATTGAACTCAAATCTCTGCGTGAGAGAGCATCTAAGAGCTATTACTCAGGGCTGAAAGCAAAACCCAACTGTTCTGAATGGGGAGGAAAATGCCAATCTGTTGACAAAAAGTTAAACAGAGGTGAAATCTAAACTCTGGCCAACATTTTACAGCCTTAGCGCATTGTTAACTTTTCAACTTATCTGTCAGGAATAGGAAACTAATGTTTAAAAACAATGTATTGCTTTTATGAGCAAGGTCAGCATTTGTTAGATTTCAGGGTTATGCTGAGCACAGTCAGCCAGGGATACACAGAAAGAATTGCTTCAGCACCCACGGGCTGAGGTTTTCCAAAAGTTAAAATGTACAAACCAATTTCATTCTTGTTTTTTCCAGGCAACCAACAGGAGCTCTGCTCTGCCATTTTTGTTCAGCCTCTGTTTTCACGTGTGGTAGTACAAGCTGGAGGTTAACATGTCTCAGACGGGGCTGTGGAACAAACCCTAGGTCAGAGAAATGGCTGCTGCATTTTGCTTTTGGGGGAGCTCGGGTTCAGGGTCACTCTGCACTCTTCCAGGGGCGAGGTCCAGATCTGTGCGTCTGCCCCTTGGACAATGCCAGGCTTTGTTCGAGCAGCAAAGCATCCTTGCTCAGCCATGCAGTTCCCAAGGAGCTGTGTAGGTAAGATAATACAGGGGAAGTTGAACAGAGAGTCATTCTCTGTGTGAGAGAGAGACAGAGATCTTGTTCAGAAAATGTGGCTCAAGGGTGTTTTCCCTATATGCTTTTATATTAAATAATCCCACCCCGTACACTCAGAAAGGATTGAAGGAACTGTACGGACTAGCAGATCGTGGTGTCATTAGACACAATTTGTGTGCAACCTCCACTGCACAGTAAACTGACCAATGAGAGAGAAAAAAATTAGTTCCATGCAAAACAAAGAGCTTCTAAAACATGTGCAGTGCGGATTCAAATCATGGATTTGCTTTCCTGACAGATACATCCCCTCTCTTTCCTTAGCAGTAAACAGGTGGGCAAGACTTATCCTTTTCAGCAAGCAGTAAAAAACACCATGAATGTCAGTTTAGGTGAATTTGGGTGGAAATCCCAGGGACAGAGGGGTATTTTTTATCATTCACATTAAAAGGAAATTTATTTCTCATAGAAATATAGAATAATATTTGTGGGTTATATGCAAATAGGCAAAAATTTCTTCCGTGAAAGAAAACCACAACACAGTATGATTTAGCTGATCGATCCCATAAAAGAGCTGAGAAATTGCAAATACTCAGAAATGACCAGCTTTTGAACAAGTTGTAGACCCAGGTCTGCTTACAAAATGTAATACTTAAATATAAGTATAAAAGCCACACAAAACCAAAAAGGCACAACAGGTCACACAAACAATCTGGCATGAATTATTTGACCGGTTCTAGTTAAAGTATATTTTGTACCTTCTGCCCCATGTGCTTGGAGACTTCCCAGCTTGTTTTAATCTCTCTAAGCAAATGAGAGCCCTCAAGGCTCATTAGGGCTATTTACACAGTTCTTAACTGGAAAAAAAATCTAAAAAAAAGAGAAAAAATAAATAAACTGATGTGGGGTATAAATGGGAAGTTATGTTGGTTATATTTAAAATCTATTTCCAAGTCTGCTACCAACATGGACTTCCCTGGGGCTACTTCAAAAAAACAGCCATGGGGAGAAAAAGAAAGAAATGGTGAAAAGGAAAACAAAAAGAAAATAAAAAGGAAAAATTATAATAGTTAAGCCTAGTGTTCATGATAAATTAGAGATAGGAGAGTCTGTAAAAGAACCCATAAATACAACTCAGAGAAGTAGGGAATCTCAAGATCTGTGATTTAATCTTGACTCTCCACGGGCAGCCACTTTTCTGATCTTATTATTATTTGTAAAATAAATGTAATGGCACCTTTTTCCCTCAAGTTATTGGTACTATTTCTCTAAGTATGGGATATCTCTTCCTGTGGATGTACACTTCTGTGGTTATTAAGGGAGAGAGACAGGGACTCTTGTTACATGGGACTAGAGGAGCATTTACAATCGTATTGATCTCCCAGACATGCAGGTGCAACTACTCATGGCCAGCCAGTTCCTGCCATCCATATACACATGTTCCTTTGAATGGCAGATTGTACCTTCCCACCCACCCCAAAATAACATCTATCTGATTAGCATAGCACCTGGGCTATCCACATTTTCCAGTGCTGAGCCACTTCTTGGAAAGCAGGGCCTTGCTTCTGGAAAGGGGAGGGGGAAAAAATGGATACTGCAATAGAGGTTATAAATTGCCAAGTGGCCAATTCAAGTGATGCATGTGAAAGGAGAGGATCTTCTTATCACATTTCTTCCTAGACCCTGCAATTCTGTCAGCAGAAAATGGGGTCCCTCTCAGCCCAAAGCAGGTTTCAATCTGTCCTGTTCTATGTTTCTTTATAAGCATTTTGCTCCAAAAAAATAGAGCTCTAAACAGATCCCTTTATATCTTGGAAAGCCAAACTGGAGGCCGAGGAGGAAGCATTTTTGGCCAGTGACACCACAGCTGAGGTTCTCAGCTCTGGTGGTCTCAGATGCATGATCAGCTTCAGCTAAATCAAGAGGAATCATGCATGCAAACCCAAATGAAAAGTCAGCCTTGCATCCATGGTGTGCACTCTGCATTGCAGCTGAGATATGTATTTCTGAGGAAGACGAAAGTTAGAACAGACTTTGAAATTATAACCCCATCAAGTAGAGCTGACTAACTAAACAACATTTGCTTGGGACATTCAATATTATATACAAATATTCTCCAGAGCTTCAAAATGTAGGCGAAGCATTAGAAGCTCTATCTTGAAGTTTCATCCAATCTTCCACAGTGTATTTTTTAAAAATTCACAGATTTCCAATAGCGTGTGAATAACAGGATACAAATATAACATTGTTCAGCATTAACTATTAAAAATGGCCTGCAGCTGTACCACCTGGGGCTCTGATCTTGACAGCTCTCACAAGTTACAAAAGACTTGACTCTGGCCAGAACTGGAACAAAAATTGTCTAAGGAAAAAATAAATGCTACATATTTTTGCAATTCAGTAGGAGTTTGTAGTGCTTGCAGCAGGTTATAACTGATGGCTTTTAAAGGCTCTTTCACTTCTTGGGGCAAGGGTGTTACCTGCCACATTCCTCCTCAGTTATGAAATGACTTCCCACTTCTCTGAATTCCCCTCTATGGTTTCCACATGACACTGAAATGTCCAAGGCTAAATTGTCAGGTACTGTGGCTGTGTGATCCCAAACAGTTGCTGCTTTTCACTCCAAAGGTAACTGCATTATCACAGAGGGTAAATCACTTCCTATAGATGTAAAGTCCCTAATAAATTCCTTGGGATCCTTTGAGATGACATATGCATGAAGCACTGCTTTTAATATAGTACCAGAATTCAAATAACAATTAGGTGAATCAAAGATGGCAATAAGAAAAATGTCTGCTTTTTGCTATCTCTCTGTCTTGCCCCTTCCCACAAAAACCCACAATTTGAACACCTCTGCAGTTGGACACAGGGCTTATACCTTCATATCATCTGGCAGCTAGAAGTGGTTTTCCCTCCAAATAGCCCCTTCAAAAGCTTTATGCCTGTTTCCTCAAAGACTCTTAAATGGGAGAAGCAACACTCAAACCCTTTCCTTCATTGACAGTGATTGTTTCCCCTGCTTCTCTTCCCATACCTGTCTTGTGCTGAAAACTCCGTGGGACTGCTCTAAGGAAATTCTGTTACTTGCTGACATTTACCAGGTGACAACAAGGTCGGGTCAGGTGTTTGATACCCAGGTCTTTGCATGTAATTATCAGGTAGTATTACAGGTAGCTGAGGCTCAGCACATTTTGAAGGGTTATGATGAAGCAGCTCCTTTACTTGTCTCAGCTTTTTCTCAGTAAGATTTTTAAAGAGGCAGAGGGAATTTTATTCCTAATTCCATGCCTCTCATGGTCAAACTTGGAGGCTACTTTTTGTGCAACTGAAAATTGTGAATAAGCAATGAGTGGGTTTGTCAGCCCAGAAAGGTGATAGTCAATAATATCTGTCAGAGGTATTCTATGAAGTTTTGATATTTGCCACCAGATTTCTTCTCTGATGTTAGCAGATCAATCCCCGTTCTCTAAATCTTCTTAAAACCTCAAACGAGTGCTGCTTTCAACTCTTGAAAGAAAAAGCTATCCACTTTCTGGTTTTTTTTCTTCTATGTCCAGAAAACAGTCTAACAGAAGCTTCTTAAATCAACGAGAAGCTTCACTTGGGATTAGAGTATCAGTCGGTGGATCTGAGCAGACCGGAGTTAAATTACATTTCAAACCAACATTTTAAATACTACAATCACCATTTCTGAGTCTGTCTGCACGCATTTTGGTCTCTTTGGTTGTCCTTTAAGCTCAAAACCTTGCCGCCGCTGCAAAGTTGCCGTCTTAAGTGTAAATTTAATCTCAGTATTTTCCAACAGAGGGAAAAAGAAGAAGAAGAAGAAGAAGAAGAAGAAGAAGAAGAAGAAGAAGAAGAAGAAGAAGAAGAAGAAGAAGAAGAATGAAAAGAGGAGGGGGAGAAATAACTTTCTAAGCGAGAGTGGCGGCTTTGAAAGCCGCTGCTAAACCAGAGGCTCACTGACACCCAGCGGCTGCGGCGGAGAGCGCACCGCCCCCGGCCCCGCGGGATGGCCGGCCGGGCGGCAGGGATGCCCTGCGGCTCAAGGAAAACTTTCTTACTCCATCGCAGGGACCTCTAGTCTTCGCTTATTACTCCCTTTGCCGCTGCAGGATGACCGGCTCTTGAAAGGCGCTGAGCATCCGTCTCTCCCTCTCCCGGCTCCGGTACATCTCAGGTACTTCCAAAGTCAGAGTCCAAGGGGGTAAAAACTAGCTCTCCTTCCATGCCCATCAAGGAAAATTGTATACATGCCACACTGCAGTATTTTGCTTCCTAAAGTCCTTATTTTAAAAAGGTTTGATGCCCCAGAGAGCAGTCACCTTCTTAATTCACACAGATACCAGTGACATGCAGACCAGAAGAGTATTCCTTATAGCTGTAGAGCCGTGCTGCTTCCAATCCCCTGGGAAGAGTGTGCCCGAGGTTAGGAGGGCTAAGACATTTCAGGGAAACAGTTACTGATCATCTGAGAAAAATACAAGGGTGAGAATTGGCAACAGAGGTACAAAAACACCACAGGAGGCAGCGGCCAAGAGGAGAAAAAATACTTAAACAAAATATCCAACCTCCATCTCCTTGAATACTATAAAAATGGGGCAAAATAATTGCCCACAGAACAGTGGAAACAGTCACAGAAGACAAGTATCCAGTGCCTTAAAAGAAGCCTATATAAACTGACCTTAGCCTTTAGTGTACAATACCTGAGCTGCTCTGTTCTACTGAACATCCTCTAACTCTGAGGATATTCCTGGTTGAAGGATTGTGTCTGTCTCAACACCAATTGTTTAAAAAAACCCAAAAACAACAAACCAAACAAAAACAACAACAACAACAACAAAAAACCCCCTCAAAAAAAAAAAAAAAAAAAAAAAAAAAAAAAAAGCCCTCTGTAAACTACTGGATGCCCAACCAAGCATTTGTTGATACATCTCCAGCAAGGACAAAAGGCATCCTCAATGTGAAGATGGCTATAACTGTGCTTATGTCCAAGATTAACAGCCCCTCTTTACCCAGTGCATGTAGTTCACAGCAGCAACAAGCAAGAGCTTTGCTTAGTTTGGTATCAGGATTCTTGCCACGCTCAGCACCACAGTTTCTGGATGCTTGATGAACATTAAAGGGAAAAGTGAAAAATCAGTCTCACCACACAAAATCTTAGTTCTCACCACCAAATTTTGAAATCTGTTTTGAAATTTTGAATGCCTCCTCTTTTACTGGAGCAGTAGGAGGAGGAATTTCCTACCTCATTTGAGGCTTGAGAGTGTTGTGTAGAAAAGATGCAATTCTCATTTCCCCTGCAGTTTGTGTGACAAAACATTAGGAGTGTGAATTTCTGATTTAAAAACCATTTGTACAATCATGACTAGCAACAGGTCTGTGGCCATTTACATCTCTTCAGTTGCCCACATGCTGAGCAGCCAGCAGCTGCTGGGCACTTCACAGCACGCACTGGAGTATCCTTAGAGTAAATGGAGATCCCCCATTCCATTAGCAACTGGAAGTGGAAAGTGTCTTAGAACAGGGCTGGGCTGGCCCAAGGCAGCCCAAAAGACTGCAGAAACATGCACTGGTCACAGTGTTCATTTGATTTCCTTGCATGGGTTTTCTGGCTTCTCTTCAGGTGTTATGTCAACTTTTGCCATCGTCCAGGGAGGGGATTTGTTCCTCTCACAAGACCTGGACTGACAGCCCCATGTGTGGCACTAATCTTTTGAGAGAAAATTCCTTCTCTCTTTAATAAGAGAAGACAGAAAATTTTTTTGACAGAAAATTCATTCAATCTCCCTTTCCAGCAGGACAAGAGAAGCTGGAGGCAGTGCAATCTAGAAATTTTGACAGAAAAATAATCTAAAAAATGTGGGATGCAGTCTTAAATTTTAAAGAATGAATTATTTTGTTGGGGTTTTGTTTGTTTTTGTAGAGAAAATAATTCCCTTGTTTTCTTCTTCAGCAATTTGCATTTGAATAGGGGGATCTGTTCTTTACATTACTTTTGAGAGCCTGCATTTCCCAAATTCCTATCACACCACTGGGCTTTCAAGGACCAGAGGGAAGCCAAAACATTTCCATCTAATGCAAACATGGATTACTGGAAGGATGTTCTCATTTTTTAAAAATGTACTAGGAGCAAGAGCCAGGTATGCCAGCACCTTCCCTGCAAGTCATCGCTTCCTTGGCTTTCTGCATGTAGAGAAAGAAAACCTCAGCAACAGGAAAGGGCAGAAGTTCCTGGAACCCACAGCATGCAAAGAGATGTGAGAAAAGTGCTATTGGGCAGGCAAGCACACCCACAGCAGCTGCAAGGAGCGAGCACATTGATGGCTGCAGCCTTTTCTCATCAATCTCCATTGAGTCAGCATCCTGTTTTATCTGGGGAAGACAATCTCCAAGGTGAAAGATACAGTGCAAGGAGAGAAGATATTTAATACCTCATACGGCAGCAGAGTTGAGATTTCAGCTGTGACTACCCCCAGGCAAATCCAAGTTTCCAAATGTCCCAGGTGTGGTTCCAGGAGGCGTCTTCAGTTCCAGGAAGCAGACCTCTGTGTTAGCAAAATCAGTGTCCAAAGCACATCTTGCTTAGAGTCTAGATGGAAACTTCGTGTCAATTCAAACCTTCTTGCAGCCAATGGATACAACAAAGTCCTGAGAAATGCTGGTGAGCTGAAAGTTGTCACTCTGTGTGTGTGTGTGTATATGTATGTATTTTTTTAATGTGCGTATGTGTATATATATATGTGTATGTATATATATATAAAGGTTTTGCCTCCACTTGACTCTTTCTCTGCTCCCAAAATTTTGGGGTATCTGGGGATCTAGTCAAGCACAAAGTGAGAAATCTTAGAGCGTGCTGCTGATACTCCATCCCTGCAGAACTCATTACATGCCAGTTGCTCTACTTAGAGTGGATTGGGAGGGGGATCTATTAGAGAGAAAAAGTACAGAGTAGAGTTAAGAAGCATTTTTTTTCCTTCTAACTGCTGTCCTTTCATCTGCTCTCCTTCTCATGTTTCTGGGCTTTTTTTTCTTCTTCCTTCTCCTTCATCCTATGGAAGTGGCACTGAATGCTGATGAGATAATAAATGGTCCAACCCCAGGCAATCATTTGCTGGTAATTAGTTCAGCTACTGAACTTCTAAGAGTAATTTTTTTTTCCACCTGCCCAGCCAGAAAACTTGGGTGGTTAGTTACCCCACCACCTCCCTTTGGGAAAGGGGCACTCAGAAGCTCAAGTACCTGAGCTCCTGGATACACCAGCAATCCCTAATTAAGCCTAGCCCTCACCTAGATATTTAGTATTTTATTTACTTTTTATGACATTCCTTACTTAGACCAAGAGCCAAATGTTGCATCCCAGTAGGACTAAATCTGAGGCTTTTTGTAAGCTTCTGTGCACAATCACACCCAAGATCACAGGTTCAAAACAACTGGAATATCACCACATTAGGGAACTTGGTGGGGGGTGACTTTTCTATGTTTCAGAATAGACATTTCAGAATTTGCTTTAGAAGGGAGGTTTGGAGAGGGAAATCATAGCATTTGGTTTAATGGGCCTGACAAGAAAGGTTCCAGCTTTTCCCTTTCTCAGGATACCCAGCCTCCTCACCCCCACCTGGCTTCTGCAGCTCCCAGCCTTGTGATGAGGAGCCTGAAGGCTTTAGGGCTGTTGAACCTGAAGAAAGCATCCTTGGAGCCGAGGGTAAGGAGCAATCCAGCTCCAGAGTGGTCCAAAGTGATAGAGAAGCCCTGGATCTGTGGTGCCTGGAAGCCCACCAGGTGAAGTGAGTGAAAGGACACTGGCATATAGGAAGGCTTTCAGGGGAACCTTTGCCTGTGTTCTGCTGGCAGGGTGTCAAACTCGCCTGGTTCCAAGGAACACTCTGATTCCAATAATTTGGCTTTTTTTCTGACAAAGATCTCTCCCATCTGAGAATTCCTGGCTGGCTCTGGTGTACCCTCAGGGCTTCAGGGGTGACCTCTGATGTACTGAGGGGAGATTTGGGGGTTTGGGTGTATAATTACCTTCCTCATCGTGTAACATGAGATAACCAGGTCTGCAGGTGAGGAAAAGGACTTCCGTGTAGGCAAATTATGAGGGGCCTGTGCCCTCCCTTCTGATGGTGATCAGCATCAAACACAGAACATAAGATTAAATAAACCAACCCTTTGTCTGCTTTAGTATTGCCAATTCATGTTTGCACTTATTAGATTCAAAAATAAAGCACCCTGAAAACACACAGAAATTATCATACAATGTTGCACTTTCCAAATCACTGAAGGAATGACATACCCACATTTCTTCCTCCACACAGATCATCTCCAGAAAGTTTTGGTTTAAATCTTTATTTTTTAGTCCTAGGTTTTTGGGGTTTATTTTCTCTTTTCTCCTCTTAAAGTCACCTTGGGTGACAGATGTCGCTAGACCTCAAAAGGGCCGCTTGGATAAATAGTAAATAATATTCATTAAATAGTATGTGGCAGCATATCCCACTTTTCTTTTTATCCATTCTAACAATACCAAAGTCCTCATTTCTGAGACTCACATAAAGCCCACAACAGAGGGTTTACATTCAAACTCCAATCAGCAATTCACAAACTAACAGAGAATGATCTAGCTGATTTCACTAGGGACCTCCATATGGTGATGAAATTTATTCTGAGCCATGTTTAGGTTTTGTAGTTGTGGGCACCATACACAAACCCTGAGAGAAATGGAGATTTTTAAAGCTGAGCTGGGAATTTAGTAATACAGTTCCCAGTGAAATAAATGGATGCTATTTGCCCTCAGAATCCCAGTCCTAGAAGCCAGGCAGAGTCCTCTATACTGCATGTTCGTTTCTCAATCAAAATTAGGATAATCTCTTTCAGCCTTTTAAGTCTACAACAATTTCCCAAAATACACTTTTTTAGGCAGTACTTGTGCTGTTATATCCTGGAGGTGGATATATCTTCTCCAGTTTTAATATTTTTAACCTATAAATTGTTCAGTTGGATTCAATTTTCAAACAGGTATAATAAGAAACTTATATTCCCCAACTCTTTGAAGCATGTAACAAATATACAATTTTATAGTACGGTATAGGTCACAAGTCTGTGTAGCTAGTTTTCAAAAGAAAGTAACATTCCAGGTATATTATATTTTTTCTCCCCACAGTTTGAAAAAATTATTGATTTTTTTCCTTTAATTTTTGCCTGTTTAAGTACAGGACTTGGGTTGTTTTGTTCTGTATTTTTCCCTTCAGACAGCATATTTTCCTGATGGAACTCCCCTCCCCCCAATACACAATGTGCTTTTCTGATTTACCAGCTCTAGCATTTTCTCAACAATCATGTGAGCAAGAGCAAGGACTGAATATTTTTAGACACTGGAACTAAGCAGATGGTGAAGGATGTAGAAGATCAATAACTAGTTTTTGTAAAGTTTGCATTTCTGCTTATTTCAGTGTATTTCAAAATGCAACAGGAAGAATATAAAACTTCATAGAATGAAATGTGAGGAAACTGCTCTGGCCCGTGTGCCTGGTACAGGAACATTTTTCCAGCCATTCTTTGAAAGCAAGCCATGCACTTGCTCCAGCTTTAATTGTGAACTCTCCTTTTGTTAATTTAATTGTACTCATGTTGCTGTTTGGTAAAAGGTCTTGGACAGATGTGTACTCATCTGACATTCTTCCAAGCATATCTGCATGGTCAAACTCGAAAGGTTTTTGGGAGCTGAAAGTCATCCCATCAGGAACCTGAAACAACACCATCTGCTTTAGGTGACTAAGCACGTGTCAAGAATAGCCATCTCCCTCCTTCTGGGCTCGAGCCTCCATGCTCCCTTGGGCTTTTGCTGTGTAGCAGCTGCCCTTCAGAGGTGCAGAGGAAGGGGAAATCATAAAACAAGTCCTGGCCACAACACAGTTTTCATGGTTACTTCAGGAGCCTGAGGGCTTAACTGAAAACAGGGTGGAATCAGGCAGATGCTCTAAAGCTGGCAGCACAATCCTGGAAATGGGACCTCCTGGCCCAAAGAAGGGGAACCTAGCAGGAGAAACCAGTGTCCTGTTTTGTGACCTTGAATAAGTGTCTCCACCCTTGTTCACCATCACTTCTCAGCTGCAGAATGGGGCAGCACAGCCTCATTTCTCTTCCTCCTTTCCCTTACAAACAGCAAGGCTCAGGGGCTGCTCTGGGTCTCTGTCCTTGCAATATTAGCCCTCAAGCACTAAGGAAGGCCAGCAGTTGACAAAGGTTGAGACAAGTCCCCCGAAGTCATTAAGACAGAGTTCATATTATCAAGAGTGTTCTTAGACACCGGCTGTGGGGCTGCAGAGCAGGCACATCTCACCCTTCAGCAGGATCTGCTGCAAGCCTGGTGTGAGCAGCTAAATGCCAGAGACAAAAAGGCTGGGAGGCAAGCAGCTCCTGCTGCAGCTTTTCATCCCCAGCTGCTGACACGCAGCTCCTGTTCATTAGTGGGAGTCCCTGGCCTGTGCTGATGAGGAGGAACCAACTGGGAGCCCTTCACACATTTCCCTGGACTTGAACCCGAGCTGTCCCTTAAAACTGAGCAATGAGCATGGGGCCAAAGAAGGCCAAGATGCATTTTGAAGGTTTGTTTTCAACAGAGAAAAGGTGGCTGATGTTTGCATGGCAGCTTTAGGGCTAGCAACATCCTCAAGCTCTTCGTGCTTGGTATGGCAAGGCAAGTGTCCCCTAGCTGCCATGGTACCCAGGAAAGGCCGGGGCACGGCAGGGCTGGGAGCAGAGGGGCTCCTTGTCTGCACGGGAGGTCAGAGGGAGATACATGGGGCAGGGTGGAGATGCTTCCTTATACCAGCTTTAAAGAGCTGCTGTGGGGCTTCCCACTTCCAGGCAGATCCTCAGCACCCAAAGGGGGCCCCACTAAGTGCGTCGGTGTTGTCTCTAGCAGCTGTCCCTTCCACCCGAGCAGTGTCAGCCTTGGAGCCAGGCCAGCAGCTACGTGTGGAAGCTGTTCCCTCCTCCAGCCTTCTGGACCTTAGGCAAAAGAGCTACTAAATGAGCCATACTGACACCAATACTGCAATCAATTTGTTAATAAGGATCAGAGACAGACTCTACTGCTGGGAGGAGGAGGCGAGGGGAAAGGAGATCATTATTTTTAATTTAAATAAATCAATATGTTAATAGGGGAAAGGATGCGCCCTGCACAAGGATGGTGGAAGGGGGAAGGCAAATGAGTACAGCTATTCTGCTATTCTCTTTCTTTTTTTTTTTTCTTTTTTTTGAGGAGATAGAGAAGGGGCATGTAGTTTGTAATTAGGTTTTTTTTAAAAATTAAAATTATTTAATATAAAAAGAGTGGGAATAGACAATTTAAAAAGTCCTGTAACAGCAAATAACTAATTATACCCATTTGAGACTCAGAACCATGCGTGGCTCTTTTCTTTCTTTAAAACAAATTAAAGAAAAAGGAATGCTTGATTCCCAGGAGGGCTTATCTAAGGCCTCTCATCTCTAATACACATCTAAAGGGACAGGGAAAATATCTTTTATCGCTTAAATCTCCCTGAAATTTAAGACCAGCTGGGAATTTTTTTATGTGGATATGATTCATTAAATTCATATCATTCCAAAGAAACCTTCCTGCCGGTTTATCTTTGCCACTGCAGTCATCTCTCCAGAAAAGCACAGTTTCCCAAATGTTGTCAACCCGGACAGCTCAGTTTTTGGCTGAAGGTTAGATTTCATTCGGAAACTATGGAATCGGCCCCACATTTTTCTTTTCAAGGAACTGCTATTTGCAAATCATTCTTGAAGTCAACTTTTTCCCCTCTGCTGAGACAATAGGAAAATCCCGCACCACCGTACCGCTTCCATTAGGCTTCTCGGTCCCGAGAGGTGGAGGGATTTTATTTTCACGCCACGTTTCAATATTTATGCATCGTCCTTGTGGGTTTAGAGTCTTTGATCAAATATAGGTAGAGCAGCTCTGAAGGCTGGGCTCTGAGAACTGGCTCGGAGAGCAGCCGCATGCAGCTTCCGCTGGGATCAAATGCAGCAAGTTTGTATTTCAGCGATCCTTCGAGCCGCTCCACGGCGCGGCGGGTGATGTGCGGGCTGACAAACAGAGGCTGCGGCGTGCTTAATATTCCCACACAACGTGCAGCCGCCGGAACGCTCCGCGGAGTTTTCGCAGGGAGCAAAATGTGTGTTTTTACATAATGAGCTCCTTCACATGTAAGCGCCACAAAAGTTACTAGGGAGACCGTCTGTCCTGGGCGCAGGGAAAAAACAAAGGGAAGTTCACGTGGCGAGATCGCTCCTCGCCGGCTCCGTCTCGCAGCCAATGCGGAGGGTGGGGAGGCACTGCCAAGGGCGAGAGTTTGAAAAGCCGAGCCGAGCCAGGGCGCCCGGGCAGCGGGGAGCGAGAGGCTTTGGGAAGAGGTCAGGCGGAGGGCAGGGTGGATCGGGTTCAGGGGCGACTGTGGGAGAAAGGAGGAAGGAAGGAGAAAAAGGACGGGCGGCCCCGCCAGATGCTGCCGGCGCAGCGGGCACGTGAGCGCCATGGAGAGCGGTGGGTGCAGCGCCCAGGGACGGCCAGAGCATCCCCGGGCCCAGGGACGGCCAGAGCATCCCCGGGCCCAGGGACGGCCAGAGCATCCCCGGGCCCAGGGACGGCCAGAGCATCCCCCGGCCCAGGGACGGCCAGAGCATTCCCGGGAGCTCCGGCGGGCCAGGACACAGCACACACCAGCCCTGCCGGCCACCCTGCACCCAGCGCCTGTGAAATGATAAATGGCTGCGAGCCAATGCACCCTGAACTCCCTGACTTCATCCCAGGGTACAAGAGGAAAGAGTTTTCACCCCGGGATTTTTCTTGTCTCTCATTCACCAAGCAGATGCAGCTCTGCCTTTTGAAAACCTCTGTAGGACGTGGCTGAGAGTAGAAATCTGCCCCTGGACTCCCCTTTTTGAATTCTTTTTTTCCCTCAGCATGTACCTGGGCACGTCAAGCTTTGGTGTTTCCCTGGGTGAAAGTATCATTTTTCCTGTTTCAGCCCGGAGAAACTCACTACTTCCCTGTATTTCAGTCATATCCACTACTCTAAGATTTAGAATTGTATTTCTAAGGTTCAGAAAAATCAAGTAATACAAATATTCTTTGTTAGTATCAGTTAGTATAAAGGCTGTATTATCACCCTTAGATATAGACACAGCCCTTAGATTCACATTAGGGCTTCCACCACATTTCCAAAATCTTCACAGACATCCACTACCTTGAACACAGTGAATGTGATTAAAAGTATCATCTCTTCTCGCCAGACTCCTGTGGGAGTATCAGATCTAAACTAGATTATTAGGCTAAAACCCTGATTTTCAATTCAATTCAACCCAAGTTAGCAGTTGGGATCTTCTGATTACAATTTGGAGCAATCATCAGCATTTAGAGGCCAGACTCGTACAGGAATCACCAGCGAGAGCTCAAACCACAGGTTTACTTCAGTTTTGCAGCTCCTACATGTGATACAGTTCTCTGTCGATCTCCAAATGCAGCCAGTAACATGAGTGAGAAACCTACACTAAATATTCATGAATTACCCGTTTTTAAAAGCGTAGAAAAAACAAGAAAAATTTCCCTGGTAGAATAGTTCTCATATTAAAAAAAATCTTTTTTTGTTCAATAATTGTTTTTGCTTTAGCACTTCATGCCATCATCACAAGAACAGTTTTACCAGGCAATATTTTGCTGCTGCCTTCAGACCAGCAATTAGAACAAGTAACAGACAGTTCAGACAATAGCCGATTTATCTACAGAAAGGGAATTTGCATTTCTCTTTATATACCTTATGTTAAACATACACAGTATCATACAATAATTATCACTATATAAACAAATTGCAATTCTATGGTCTTCAGAACAGTGACCTTTTGTTTTATTAGTGCACCTGCACAAAGGCTTTTAAGCTGTTTAAAATGTTTTGAGTCTCTTGTTCATGGCTTCTGACTACTCTTATTATATAATTATCAAATGGTCGCATCTATAAAAATAAATTATGTATAATTAAGTGATACAATAACATTTATATTAAAATATTGTTAATAAATATTAAATATTATATATTAAATATATCATATATTATGCTTTATACATTATATTATAATCCTAAATGATGTGTCATATATTGTATATTTCATGGGGTTTTTGCATACATCTCTAAACCAGTATTTCACATGTCTCCACACATGATCACACCTAAAATAAGCACCTCTGTGCATTCTGCACACATAAAAAAGCACCACGTTATTAATTCATAGCTGTATTTGGGATTGCTGGTTTTTAAGCACATGGCTTAAAGGAATTTCCTTAAGAAATATTCAGTAATTACATTAAAAAATAGATTATAAAAGTCTACATTGATATCAGGTGCTTTCTGTTAAGAAAAGTACTATGAAGAAAAGTATTAGTATCTGAGCCTAATTATTGGTGCTGAAAGTTATTTCATTTCAAACATCCTATTAACTAAAGTCCATACACAGAAATTATTGGCTGCTTGCACCAATCCCCATTATAAAGCCTGATGAAATCCCTTTGCAAAAAAAGGGAAGACTACAGCTTAAACCTTAAGTACTTCGATAAAAATATAAGATCAGTTTCATCCCAGAGTACAAATCCCAATCTCCATCTAAAACTGCCTGACCCTAAAATATATTCAGAGCTTGTTCTAATCACAGGAGATGTATTCTGAATAGGACAGCCCTCTATCATCTGCTAAGTCTCTTTAAGTCATCGTTTTCACTGTATCTGAAAAATTAATTCCTTTTCAGAAATATTCTCATCTTCTAGTAAAAGAAAAAAAAAAAGCTTTTTGATGTAGAGTGACAGGATTATGAAGTGACCCTTCAGGTCAGAAGGAGACTTTTCCTTTTCTCATCAAGGAAATCAATTTCTAAGTCCAAGTCTCTTAAAATAATATATTCTTGTGGCACGCATACAGCTTTTTTTGATCTGCTATGAAAAGAATAAGAGGTAAAGAGGATCAGGGGTGGCGATGGAATATTATAATCTGCCACACTCACACATCAGCCTTTCACTAAGTAATTCCAGATAAATTGAGGATTTACATATTTAAGATTAAATGGTGAAAGAGTAGTGATGCATAAATAGACGAATACAAAGATACAATTTAGGGAAGTTAACTCTTAAAAAAAAATTACCTGATGTTTGGTACCCTTCCACTGTCCCACCCCATATTTTTTAAAGCATATAATGTTTATAAGGAAATAACCAGGATAATCTCTTTGAGATCAACTGAGCACAAACACAGATGCCTTAGGGTTTCTCTCCTCCACCCCTCCCACCTTCACTACTGAAAAAATACCAATTACCATGACAAGAAACAGTTAAATGCCTCCAAAGACACATACACACAGCAGATGGAAAACAGGAGGAAACCAGCTGGAAGTGTGTTTCCCTTAGAACTGTTTTTAACAGCCTGTGCACAAATAATGTCTCACTAATACGCAGATAAAAATAAAACATAAATATTTAAAAGGTGACTGGTCAAAGCAACAAGATGGCATTCGATATGGGAACTTTCCCTTTTTTACTCCCTTCCCTGTCCATATTCTGGGTAATTGTTCAGAGACATCGTGATCCAGGTCTCTGAATCAGGGAAGGTAACTCCAAGGCAAAAGCTCCGGTGATGGCTGTAACCTCTTGTGTTGCTATTTGCAATGCACATGGGCTTGCCTTGGTTTTTGTTACTCACCTGTTCAGCCTCGGCCTTTATGGTGAGCTTCCTGCATGCAGGGTGTCCTAAGACTGCCCAGCTGAGCTCCAGGAACAGCTATTCACACCAGCACAAGATAAGGAGGCCACCCCTTTACAAAATTCCTTCTGCTCTTCGGTGCCTAAGCAGAACATTTTAAAGAAACTCTTGTTCCAGAAACTACTAAGCACTTTTTGATAATCTGTGTATTTTTAAGATGTCCAGCAGATCTCTGTAATCCATATTTACCACCAATCATCTTGACCTGACCTATCAGAGTCCAGACAGCATCCAAACTCCCTTGCACTCCTGTAACTTTGCCATTAGGGAGAGCAAAATCAGTGGAGATGGGGAGAGATGGAAATGTCCATGTCCCTTTCTAGTTGAAGAATGAAAGCAAGGACAAGAGCAAGCACAAGCATTGCTTGTAAGAAATAAGAGAAACTTCCAGAAGTGTAACTGGGGCAAAGATAGCTGCAGGGGGCAATGGAGAAGGGAAGCCCACAGCTCTTCCCTAGAATTCCCCAAGCCAGAAGCATTTGTGATATATCCTGCTTGTCCTGTCTTTGATCTTAACTGTTACCATCAGGTAGAACAATTTTAAGTAGAGTAGATGGGTTGTCTGCCATTTATTTAGATCCCTTCCTTTACAGTTCCTTCTCCACTGATTCTCATTAGGCAGCCCTCTCACACTCACCAGGAATTCAGCAAAGCCGATCCTTAGCTGGTGTTAATTGGTCTAAGTCCATTTGCTTCAAAGAAGCTGCTCAAACTTACAGTGCCCAGAAATTTGACCCAGTTTCACTTCTCTGCATAATGTGGTCTCTTGATGGAGGAACAGATATATTCCTTCTCCTCTGCATCTGAAGTGTTAAGTCATTGCATACATTTTTGAGAATCTAAGAAATGTGGATTTTTTAGCAAATAAAGCCTGAGCATGATAACTTACTCAAGCTCTGGAACATAAGGCAGAAAAGTAACAGGGTATCCTGGTCCACCCAAAGGCAGAAAGAACTAGAAAATGCTCTCATGACACATCCAGATGACAACAGAAGACAGGTGAACACCTGCAGAAATCTCGGCCTGAAAGACCTGAGACCGTCAAGGACATTCTTTAGACAACTGGCTAGACAAGAAATCAATAAAATTTGGTGCAAATAAGACTTTACTGATTTGGACCAATAACAGATGCATGCATGTAGTCTGATCATTCAAGGGAAAGACAGATATTTTATTTAATTTATTTTTTTATATATATTTTTTTTTACAGCTTTTTTCACATGCTTTCAGAACGAAGAGAGGTGAGTGAGTCCTGGCCAACACTTCTTTCTCTTTAGGAAGAGCTCTGGCTTGATTGCAGAGGGTGGCTGTACCACAGAGCATCAAAGGCAGTGAGGGGTAAGAAAGAAGGACAAGTAATTGCTGACCTGTGAGGCAAAGATGGGAAGAGAATGGTCTTTCTTACTCAGGTGGCACCACAAAGTTCAGCAGTTAAGGAGGAGCACTTTTCAGAAGCTTTTCCTGTTAAAATTCTGGCAGCACATCCCTTGGCTTTACCATAATATTAAACCTGATTTTAAAGTTGTTGTTTTTTAGTGATCAATTTCCTTGTTGAAAATCTACAGAAAAAGAAAGGTCTGTTTCCTCTGATGTTTCTTTCCCTCCATGAATAAACTATGCCTTTGTCTGTTTTTATTTTTGTAGTGCCACATTTATACCTAACACCTTCAAACATATTATTTTAGAGATCTGATACCATCTAGTGTTATTGCTGGCTTTTCACATCTTACACTTATCAAGTAACCACAGTCAGCAACATGTCAGAGTTCATCACTACATCACGTCAGTAGCAAAACAAAACCTGCTTCCCACCCAATATCTATATTTACACACCCCACAGGTGGGTGAAATTTGCAGTTCATCTAGGAAATTCACTCTCCTTTAATCTCTGGAAATTAGTTTGTCTGTGTGTATACATATCATTATCATCTAGTGCTTTGCCACCGATTTATTTCAGCCTCTGTAAAAAATAGGCTGGGATTACTAATAACAAACACAAGTGTTTATAAACAGCCTTTATACAATCTTGTGTAGGCCAAAGTCAAGGGTACATTTACTTCAAACCAAGCCAATGTTTTACTTCATTTTTCAGAGAACCAGATGAGATTTTTAGTTTGCAAGTACTAGTGACTGCGGCAAAGTTTTTCTAAATATTCAGAGTTCCTGGAAGCTGGTGCTACCCAGGAGGGAGATGATTATATGATTTCATGCTATAAGAGGACAAGACCACCAAGAAAAGCCAATCTCTGCAGGACAACTAAGTGGGTTCATCTGTTTGTGAACTTTAAAACACAAAGAACTGACAATATGCAGAAACATAGTATTCATAAAGGTAAAAAAGAAAGAAAAGAACAGTGTGGATAGTCTGACAGAAGATGGTGGATTAGTATCCATGGAGACTCCTTTCTCCTCTGTATTCACCGAATATGCACAGGATGTTTGGTAATTTCTCTACAATATCCCACAAGTGCCATGATCTGGACACACAGCAAACACCTCTAGCTAAAAGGGTAACTGGACTCCATGCCCCTTAGCTCAAGGCCTCTCTTCCTGTATCATTGGGATGGATATCAGCTACCACAGTAATTTCTGCAGTAGGGCCACTTTGGAACTGCATTGGTAGCCATCAATACTTTTAAGTTGCTCAGCAACCTGTATGTTACAGATATTTATTGCTACCCCTTGCCAACTATTTCCTGCCTCTGAAGGAAATTATTCTTTAATGATTACATGGAATTCATTGGGAACAGAGGGAAGGGGTGGGGTTATTATTTTGTAGTTTTGTGTAACATATTATTATTTTATTATTATTTTTCAACACTTGGTTTCACTTGCTCACTTATGACTGTTGGCGGGGGGTACTAAATGCTTTTACTCACTAAAGGTGTGTTAGACACTAAAGGTGTGGATTTCTGTGATGTTTACACACGCTAAATTCCTGGGGCTAGGAAACAGATACCTGTCTTTTAGGAGCATTCTTCCAGGCAGACTTTTTCATTATACAGGCCATGTGAATGAGATCAATTTAGAGGGAAATGCCATTGTGTGTCTCCGATAAGAAGGCAAAGAGCAACGAAAAGAGGGAGAAAGCCCATGTAGACAGGGCTGCCTCCAAAAAAAGAGATGTTGGCATATGAATGTTATTTTTAATATATTAACATGCCTCTGTTGTTTTAAAATGTGTGCTTAATTTACAAAGCAACCACTAAGAGTTAGCACTTTTCATATGCCACTGTCCACACTTGGCATAGAGCTGTGTTAAACACTGAGTTAGATGAAGGACACCAGCTACACTGCAGGTGCCCAGAGCAGACCTGGCCACACCCTCCAGATAACTGCTGCACTGTCAATCAACAACTTCACCAAAATGGAAAGAATTGTCAGAGCACACTACAACCCACTCGGGTGTGGCCACACCCTTGTGGAAGGAGGCATGAACTAAAATAACACACTGCTAGTTTTAGGGAGCTCAGCTCCCAGGAGCTCCAAAGAGGCTGGATCTAGCACACAGGTGGTCCCAAAGCAGGGGGAGAGACTCTTTTGGATACATCTGTGCTTTGGTGCTTCTTATCCAGTAATCTTTAAGGGTATACTCAAGCCAATTAAACTACAGTGACAGAGAGGTTCCAAGGACAAGAAAATGGTGGTAACAGAGAGGGGCAGTGACAGCCTCAGGACCAGCTGCTAATGAGAATTAGCAATACACATCCCTTCGCCCATTATCTAGGAACTGAATAACACTAGTAGGTATGATATGACCCCAAATATGATTTTCCATTCCTCAGCTTCATCTCCCATCTGATTTCCTGCTACTATTCCAGTTACACCTTTTTAGTCTCTGAGTTGTGCATGTCTCTATGGCTGTTCTCATTCTCTCTGGAGAATAAGAGAGTGAGAGAATGTTGCATGTGCAACAGCTCCGTTGGAGAGTTTTCAAGAGGTGGGCTGTGAAAATAATTTTTTTTTCTTTTCTATAGTAACATTTTTCAAGGGCTGAGAACTGGCTTGGATATCATCTTTTTTAATTTCTCATTTTAAAAAAGTGTTGACATGCCTTTATTTTGAAACAATGATTTATCAAAGAAAAAAGGAAAGAGCAGCCATTTCTCACCCTTTGAAGCCAATCTGACTAAAGTATCTCATATTTCTCATTCAACTTTAAATGCTCAGTTTTCATCTATATGAGAAGAGGACTTTAGCAACGCCTCCTCTTTGTCCTAGCATTAGATACTTTTTAAAGTGTTATTTGTTCTGGCTGAAGTCGTGAGGAATTCCAAACCACAAAGTTCTCTCATTTCAGACTTGGATGTCACCAGCACACACAGCAACAAACATACGCACAAAAGTTTTGTGACTGAACAATCTACCTCAGCTGATGCCTGAAAGTTGACAACATATATACATTTTATTCAGTCTTGTGGCTCATGAGGACTTTTCAGTCTCAACTACTTTCTGCATTTACATTAAATATATGATATAGTCATATATTGAAATGCTTTCCTTGTGAAAGGTCCATCGGTGGACTGCAATAATTAATTTGCTTTTATGTAATTTCAGAAGGTAACTGTAAAAGCCCCCTCAATTTGACACTGATACAACCTGGGTGCCTTTTATTAACAAAGCAAGTTCTTAAAGTATCCTTATTTTTACTGCTGCTACTATTTTAGCAGCTGAAATGTGATTATACCTTTGAGATCCATCATGTCACCTATAGTTATCTGAAATGCTGTTCTCAATTCATTATACACAGAAATAAAGATACAAATCCAGTCCTACAGTCTCATTTTATGTGACAGCTCTCAGTCATGTGGGAGACGTGTACCACAAAACTGCATTTATTATAAATCTATATTAAAAGCCTGTCCTATATGAGCATGTGGATTAGAAAACTTGTTTCCTGACAATGTCTACAAATGCACAGTCCAATCCATATTCCTTGCCCTAATACAGATCTAATAAAAATGTTCACAAAATTCTTAAGGGTTAGCTGCCTTTCAATTTCTCCCCCTCAGGTGCTTCCTTCCCAAGGGACTGGTTGTTTTAAAAACAAATCTACCTACGAGTCTTGTTTTTCCTAGAAAATCTCCAGATAAGCACAAGTTGAAATCGCTTTTTTTTCATCAAAGCTATTTCTTTATATCTTTGACATCGGTTTTATTCTTTTAAATTAAAGGGGGAATCTGTAAAGCTCTGAAACTGCAAAGCACTGAATGGCAGGTCTGTCTGGAAAAGGCCATGGTTTAAGGCAAAGCTTACAGCTCCCACCACATGTAAAGGGCTTTCCAACCCACTGTATCAACAGCTCGTTTGCCTGGGCACAGGTGTGGCCACACCAGCCCTGGAACAGTCTGGTAATGTTAAGTCACATGTTGCATGGACGAGGTCAAGGGAGGAAAAGGGAAAATGTTCCATTTTCCATTGCTTCCCACCACTTCCAGATTTAGAAGTGATGCTGGGTGTATGGAAAAAAGGCATTACCTCCCACAATACACCTTAACTCTCTTCTATCATTAGACCATCACAGTTCCAGCCATTTGACTGGTACAAGCTTAGAAGCAACAAGAGCCTAATTACCTGGATATTCAGTGAGAGAATCTTCTGGGTTGTGGCAGTGCATTCAGACAGAGCTGCTTTGAAATTATTTGAACAACACACAGCATTCCCTGCGAGAGGCTCCCTGCTTTGCTGAATTGATGCAGACCCCTCTCTAAGGTAAGAAGCACATTTGCACGAGCTGGCAGAACCCACGTGAAAGCTCGGAGCTGCTCAGGGCTTTCTTGACATGTTTGCATAATTGTGGTTTTTCAGACCAAAAGAGGAAGGTAAACTTCATTCATGCCTGACCTATTGGCCTTCACAGCTGGAACATGTTGGAATCACTTCTGGCACTGAAAAGGTTAATTGTGTCCTGCTGTGAGGTAGGAGTCTAGAAAAGGATACCACATTTGGTGGGAATTATAGTAAATGAGGTTTTCTTTATAGCACTGCTCATTCTCAACATGTTGAAAGGGCATTAGTTCACAGTCACTTTCTCTGGAATTATCAAATCTGCTCAGGAAGCCTTCATTAGGATATTAAACAAGACTTAATAAGTGAAAGTGATTTGCATCGCTGATAATCGTGCGCATTAATCAAGCAAGCTTCTGTCTCTCCCTCTGCAATATGTTTCATGTTCCATTGTAAAGCCTCTTTAATTCTGTAGGGCTTCTTAAAAGGGAAATGTTACATTTAGAAAGCCATTTTTAAAATTATTTACTTAGCAAAGATCACTATAAATAATGTTCAACTCACTCCTCAGCTTTAACCATCAATATAATTAATACTGAGGGGTTTGTATCAGGGATATGGACCAGATGTGTTCTCATTTATCAGATATAGATTGCACTTACTCTAATAAATGTGTTTTCATTCTGAGTAAGTTTTGAAACCAAATAACTGCATGTGACACTTTAATCTGAAGTCACAATTTTAGGCTAAGGTATTTATTTCTCATGCCATGGTGGACCATGCAAGCCTTCACTACATCATCCCACATACCAGAGTCACCCTCGCAGTCCTTAATGAAATTGTGCGGTAAATATCCCCTGTGCTCTTTAGTAATTCCAAGGTAACTTTGCATGATTTATTCTTAGGGGCTGGTGCCACTTCTGTAGTGCACAGCCAGCTAGCATGGTGTAAATTATCCTTACACTTCTGCAGCATCTCCTCCTCTCAGGATCCCACAAAGGTTTGTAAACAGGCTGAATTTTCACAACACCCCACAAGACAAGTCTTTTGCACTAGGCAAACTGACACTCAGGGTACAAGTATTTTTGCCTATATCAGCAAATGCTTGAGAAGACAGAATTAGACTCTTGAAAATTAGAATTAGACTCTCTGCTGCCCTTGCCACTAGCCTGCACTATGCCAGTATTGGCTATCCCCTCTAACATGACCCTATAAACACCATGAGGGCTCTGCACACACATCAGTGCCACCTGCACATTGCACAGCCATGAAAATTAAAAAAAAAAAAAAAATCTTGATATTACTGTTCTTCGCCAAACATCTCACCAAGGATAGCCTTAAGGAAAATTTTGTCACATGAATTAGAAGCCATCGTAAAAAACGTGTAGATGCTGTTTATGGTGCAACAGGGGGACCTTTGGCTATAGTCTGTGAATATACAGAAATGGCCAAAACCATAGTCTAAGTAGGGAATAACACTGATGTCAGGATGAAGCAGCACATCATCTAAACAAGCTCACCAATGGGGGTGACCTCTTATCCCCCACAATGAGCTAGAAACAAAGGAGGTTTATATATTTCATAAGGAGATCCTGAGCTCTTGCCCATATGAGAGCCTGAGCAATTATGATCATGTTTGGCTATTTCTGATACAGCTATGATTCTGTTTCTAAAGAAGGGGTGGAAATAACTGGTGGAAGTCAAGGCCCACTCTTTTTGCAGGTATGATGGTTTAGTCCACTCCCTGGAAGATGCTCCCACTGCTCACTTCCTTCATGGACTTTTTGCATTGTCCTTACTGCATTTCATGCCATTTACATTCTCCCAAGACTCAAAAGCATCATTTAAGAAACTACCACTAAAATTATGACCATGAAAGTATTTATTGCTCCTAAGAAAATGCTGCTTGCTGGAGCTCATGTTTGCATTCACTGAGGCTGAGCACATAGCTTAAATGGAGCTAGAGATGATGTTTCTATAAAGTTGTGGAGACTCAATTCATCCTAATGGCCTGAAACATGAATTATGTGCCCTGCTTCACTAACTTCATGGTTCAGTAAGCTGCTATAGCTCAGATGGAACCATTTATCTGAAGAGAGAAAGGTGTTATTCCCTGCTTACCACTGATTTTCTTTTATTTGTGTCTATATATGTGTTTACGTGTGGTGTTTTCTAGCTAGCAGGTGTTAAACTTCACAGGTCTAACTGAACAATTTTAGAACTTTTTTTTCTAGAGTATATTTGAGAAGATCAACATCCAGCAATTCTTTCCTGTTTTCAATATCAAGTTTTATGGCTGGACCATTCACATGGGTGAGAAACTGTTCCTCTCAGCTTTGAGATCAGTTATGTGGATTCCCTCTGATGATAACCAAATGGGAAAAATATTCCAGTGTCCACTAATAAGAGCAGAAATGCAACCATATTTTTTTCTTAACTGCTGCACAAAAGTTTTAAATTTTCAAAGCAGGGGCATAAAGTTTAAGTTCCCCAAATCAATGCTTTGGTGTTTAAACAGATTTGGCCATTTATTTTGCAAGTATGTTGGGAGTTGCACTGGAGGTCAGTGCAGCAGGCTTGCCTGAGCACGGTCCATTACCCTCTGCAGCAGCAGCAAACATGGAACAAAGGGACCCCTTCATTATCCCACACAAGGAAAACTCTGGCAGAGGCTGAAAGAAGGTAATGAGTATATCTCCAGTGAACAAATAGAGTGCCACATGAAGATACCCAAACTAGCTCTAATTGACCAAAATGCAGTTTCTCTACATGGCATTGCACTGTGCCATGCAAACATAGCTTAAACCTGTGCTTGTGGTGGGTGGTACATTCCTGGTAGTTCTGCGTAGAGTTAGCTTTAGGGCCAAGACCCCCTCCCTATAGTTCTGACAACTGGAAGATCAGAGATAATGCTAATGAGATCCCTCTATTCTGAATTATTGCTGCCAACTGTATCAGTGTTAAAGCCCCTACTCGTGGGATCATATGATTTGCTGAGAATCTCTACTCTCATTTAATAATAAAGAGATAATTTCCATCAATGATGCAGAGGAAAGCTTGGAAGCATGACCAGAATATGTCCTAAAACCTCTCCTCTCCTGCCAAAACATCCCTCAGAGGTATTAAAAGGAGTCTAAAAGGTATTATTTTTAATCTCCCAATATTTAAGCCAATGACAAAATTCTCTGTGTTGCAGCATCTTATGATTTTCGAGCACTCAGAAGTATTAATAATGCAGCCTAAAACAGATATTTGTGAAAATGCAGCACTAAATGGCATAGGGCAGAGGCACATGAGGCCTTCAAAATAGCAGAGCAGGGCTGGGAAGGGAGGGAGGGCCAACGGCCAAACGAGCTGTATCAGTGTGACCAAAGAAAACAGGCCCCAGATGCGTCTCTGTTTAGAGGCCAAGCGGAATGAAACGTCTGGTGTCCACATCCATCAATTTGCTTTCCCCCAAAACAGGGTGGCTGTGTTCAAACTGCCCACTGGAACTAGGTGGTCATCTATGAATTTATTTACTACTGCAGATCCTGGGCTAAAAGGAAGGGAGAGCTGCAGGCTTGGAAATGTGCGGAATGGGGTACATGCAGGATCTCTGATGCAATGAGAGAGGGAAGCAGCTTGTAGGGTGGAAAGGGTAAGAAAAGCAAAAAGGGAGTGAGTGTCTGCCAGGTGGGAAAAGGAAAATACGCAGAGCCAGAAGGCAGCAAAATATGCAACTCTCTGAACACTAAAATAGAATGACTTCCTGGACAGAAAGGCACAACTGCCCTTCTCTTTTTGCTGTAAAATTTTACTATGCAGCTGCAGTTTTTCACCACCTCTCCATCTTAGCACTTGTGGAAGTTTCTTGATAAATAATAAGCTTTACTAAGCCAGACTGGCATATGACCCAGAAAGAATTCCATACCAGGTTTTAATTTAATCTTTGCATGCCACATTGAAAAATCAGGAAAGATTATATCAACCAACTGCTTTCAGGAAGAAAAAGCCCACAAACACACAAGAACTCATGTAGAATGAGACTGTTGATTTAGGCTTAATTGGTGCAAATGTTGCTATAAATGGCATGTGAATATAATTTCTCAGACTGCTGAAATTTGTGAGTAATATTGGTGTCAAATACACTCCTGCACAATTTTGAAACAGGGGAATACGTACAAATGTAGGATCTGACTATCATCATTGCCTCTGTCTTATTTTCGCATCCTAAAAAAGATATTGCACATTAGAGACAAATACTTACACCAATTTGGAGGAAAAAATTTGGATGTGAAATTTTTGGGCAAGCTCACCTCATGATCTGAGGACAAGCCTGCGAAAAAATTTATAACCATAGGGGAAAACCACAGAGAGATTGGTTACAAATATTTTTATTAGCAGAAAAAGGAAAGTAGAAAACTCTGGCCTTTAGGACACAGGAGAGAGTAAGGAAGTTGATTGCACTAACATAATCAAAGCACTCAGACTCTGCCAGAAGCCTTGGACATCACCTGTTTTTAACTGTGAAGGCCAGAAGTTCAGATGTAAACAGTAATGATTGCTTTCAGAAATTATAACAGACATTAAGCAGTCCTTCTCATAGAACATCAGTCTGATTTTGGTGATCATGATGTGGAAATAAGAGGAAATCCTTTCAAGGTTTTGTGCAAGCATTACTGTGGATTCTCCCAGCCACCAGCTTTCTCACTGTTAAGCATTAATTGATTGCTAATCTCTGTATGATGGCCCAGTTGCAGTGGGATCTGCTCTCACAAACTCAGAGAGTTTGTGACTCCTCTCAGAAACCCAACTCCTCTTCCCAGAGGCACCTTCTGAAACCTACAGTAGACAATAGCTCACTGGTAATTTCTATAATGATGTGCCAGTGGTACTAAGATCCTTGCTTTCTTGCCAGAAGCACTTAGATAACCTGTCAGTGTCTGTTATGTTACCATGTCATATCATATTTTATGTGACACTGCCTACAGGGCTGCATATATGGAGTTTCATGAGCCCCTTCCCAGTGGTCATGGGGCATGTTTGGAGCAATATTATTTTTTGCAACTTCTGGAATAACACAAAACCTTTTTGGAATTAAAATAATAAAACTGACCTCAAACTGAGACTTTGCTTTTGGCCTGATATATGGTGCACTATGAAAATAAAAAAGCAAAAGGACTTGTCTTCTGTCCTTCATGGTAAACACAAAGTATCACAAAGATCCAGCAGCCACATAAAATTGGATTCTGGCAGAGTGATCAACTCATTTGTATTCGTATTTCCTGTCATTTGCCTTGTGATCTGCTTAGCAATGTCCTCCTGGTGAACCTGACATTACATCCTAACTCTACAGGTCTTTTTTTTTTTT
>VWZU01012789.1:2382748-2421916 GCA_013397095.1 Sterrhoptilus dennistouni
AAGGAAGGAAGGAAGGAAGGAAGGAAGGAAGGAAGGAAGGAAGGAAGGAAGGAAGGAAGATAGGTTGTGGTTGACATTCTGTTTTCCTATATTTGGGTGGCACATCTTCTTCAAGGAAAACTTAATACCAGTAAAGACTAGTCAGGAATTGTGGGAGGCCAGGAATTGAACTTTTTTCACACCTTAAAAAACCTATATGTATTAAGACTTTTTACAGATTGGTATTATTTTATCCATGTGTCTAAGAAAGCTGCTCACCATTGTGCCTTTAAACAGGTGAGGATAACCTAGAGTACATAAAGCGCCTGTGAGTTAAAGAGTCAAGGATGGAACCAAGGGTCTATAAATCCCAAATCCTTGCTCTCACAAATAGTTAATACTTCCCCTCTAATGTGAAGAATGATGATCTTTCTGGGTTATGTTATTTTTTGGGGCTATATAATATCTTATTGGCCAATAAATTAGTTGCTCAAGATCCAAGCAAAGTAAGCATACTGCAGTGAAAGGTGAAGATCCCATATTAATTTGTCTGTGATAGCCTCCATTTCTGAGGAAAAATGCTCATTTCCAATGTGATTTTATTACAAGAGCAATAGAAAACACTTTTCTTAAATGAAGTTATAAAATTATTTTTACCACATCCTTCCTCATCTACTTTTTCAATGGATCAGAATGACAGGAACCAGATGCTAAGCCAGAGAGGACATCATTTCACCTGCAACATCTGGCTCTTTGGCAAGCCATACAGGAAGCTTCAAAGTTGCATCTCTGCCTCTCACATGGTAAGGCTGCTGGTTGATTGCTTTATCTTTCTGGATGTAATTTTCCTTTGATTCACCTATAATTCTGGGGAACTGATGCATTTGTATCCATTTTGAATAAGGTTCTGTACCAAATGCCACATTTGATCTACAGGCAGATGCTTTTATTTTCATTTAAGTGTTCTTTATTTCATGCACTAGCTCTACTACTGCTCAGCTACATTGTGGCTGATACTTGCACATATGCCACAGCCTTTTTTTTCTACACCAAGTTAAACACCCAGGCTCTCAGCCATGCAAAACCAAGTAGAAATTAAAATATTTTTCTTAGTATTATTCCCTGCTGCAGTGAGGCATTTTTAGAGGAGAAGCAGCCGCCTGTCACAAACATTCCTTGCTTTCTCCTGTCCTCAATTCCTTAGTCCTCTTCTACCAGATTTTTTCCATTTCTCTGTTTCTTGTGAGCATTAGATCAAGTGAATTAAACATTAAAGTAACTTTCAGATGAACCAGAAAAACAAGATGACTGCAAGTTAAAACTGAGCACCAGTCTCCTCAGAACCAGCTGGCCTACAGAGGTAACAACTAATTTCAGCTGTTTCCAAGCACTTTGATGTCAAATTGTGAAAAAGCCCCTGTCTCCCTACGAAAAGATAATCGAGATAGCAGAGAACTGTACGAAGCATGCATAGCACAACACTGTTCTGGCTGGGCTCTCTAGAGGGTGCTGTGAAACATTGTTAATTAGTAGGAAAGGAATAATGAATTATTAGCATCCATTCATTCAGGATTTAAATCCTGATTAGGAATGTATCCTGCCCTAGAGCTATCAGTACCTTTTTTACTTTGTGCTGTAATCTGTGAAAGAGAACATGGTTCCCATCTTTGTTCTGCTATTCCCTTCCTCCACCTCCCCCAGCCATCAGACTGAAATCTATTTTCCTGATTATGCTATCCCTGCTCTGAGGCAGGTAACAGGTAGTCCATCTGAAAGCAGGCTAAGGTGAAGCCAAAGAGATTTATTTTTCCCTTAAAAAACCACTTTTCTTCAGGTCCTTTACCTGGGGCAGCTGCTTCAAAACAGCATAACCCATGACAGCAGGTCAAGTCATCTGTCCACAGATGGCAATGGGTATGTTCCATGATGTACTTACTGTTCCAGCAGTACTTGCTCCACCTATTCACTTTAAACACACTGGGTCAGGCTCTGTTTCATGATGGGTGGACTCTGACCTAAATCCCAAGGCAGAGGGAATTCCAGCTTTGCCTCTGTCTAACTACCAAGCTCAAGGATAGATGCCTTGCAACCTGCAGACATAAATTCATAAAGAATAAAATCAATGAAGGTGAAATGGATGGGGTTGCACCAGTGTAATTGCCTAAAATATGGCCCATTGTGTTCCAGCTTCACAAAAATCAGCAAGAGTAAAGGAAGCCTATTTTCATCTAAATTTAAACTTATTTGAAAATATGAAAAGAGTACCCAAAACTTGTTTCGCCTTTCTGAGTTTTAAGGATAATTCCACTCTGAGTCAGAAAAACTGGATTTTCTCCAACCTTCAGAAATTTGTTGTCATGAAGGTTTCTAGCAACAGAGGAAGCTGCAAGTGAGGTTACAGCCCAGTTCTCCTAGCTACTGTACCAACTCAAGGTGATGGATGGTCTCTCCTGCAATAAAAACTCACAATAAAAATAAAAAATAGATATGGAAAGTGGCAAAGGAAAGAGAAGCATAGAGGCGAAGTGACTTAATAAGGTTGTATAGCAGAGCTAAGAGTAGAATACAATTTTATTCATGCCTTCAACTACCCACTAGAAGAGACCATAGACATCCCTCAGTTTTTCCAGGCAGTCCCCCAGTGTTTGTCACCCTGGATTGGGTGCCTTCATTTGGTCTTTCTGAAAAAATAAGATAAAATAAAATAAAATCCCTGGGCTGTACTTCACAGTGCTGACAAAATGGTTTACAATTATGAACATCTATAAATGAGTTTGAGTTCATTTGTTATTTTTGTTGTGCCCATTTTGCACATTTATATAGTTGATTGTATATAGGAATATAAGCGTGTCTGGGATTTGACTCATTTCTCCTGAAATCTGTGCAGATTGAAGATTCTCCTTCAGCCATCTGACAAAAAAGCAACTATAGTTGATAATCTCTGGGGTAGCCACAGGAAGTGTGTGGAGAAAGAACTTTGACAGTATTGTTTTCTTCACTCAAAAAGAAAATAAGAACTAAATAAGATCTGAGAGTGATAGCTCCCATGGAAGTGATAGCTGCCATCCTTTTCCTTCCTAACGGCAGAGAAACCAACCAGAGGTGAAGCACCTCAAGCCTTTTCAGACCTGGAGTAAAGAAGAACTCAACTCCCCTCACTCTGTGCTTACAGGCATGGGTGTCTTCAGTTATTAAACTCTCAAGGAAGATTTAAAGTCATGCTGCTTGCAAGCCTAAGAGTGAATAAATAAATAAATGTTCAACATGTATTTTGTGAATGGGAGTGGAAGCACTCATAGTTCCAGTGGATACTGGCAGTCACAGATTCACTGGGTAGGTGTTGCCTGATGTTAAGGTGACATCCAGCCCTTGCTGGCCCAGCTGACAGTCTCCAGCCCTCCCAGTATTCTTTCTGTTCAAGGGAACCAAAGGACTCCTTTGCCTGCTCCAGAGGTACCAGTCACTCTTTTCTCTAAAACTGCCCAGCTGACTGGTGTAGTTCAATAGGGCTCCAAGGACTGTTCCCAGCCTTTCCTTAGCTTGCTGACACTTCTGTTCTAGACCAGAAGGAATTTTTTTGTACCAAAATCCACACTTGGTTTTCTAACCTGACCTGGAAGTAGATGATTTTCTTCCAAACCTTTCCCCTCTCCTGCTGGGCTCTGCACACGTCTGTCTTTGCAAAAACTTCACCTTGAAGAAGGCTATTTTCAGGGAAATTGAGGGATCATGGAAGAGAGATCATGCAGGAGATCCCCTTCAGTGCTATGACCATTATCTGAAAGATTCATTAACTCTGTCAAGAATGTCACTTACCACATAGCACTCTCCAATATCTCAAGGGAAGGTCACAAAAAACAACCAAGGATCTGGGAATCTGGTGGGCACCAGTAAGATTAGACAGGACAGAAGATGCGGTCATGGTCTCCCATGAGATGGGAGAGAGATGGAAGTCAGACATCCAGAAGAGGTGGGTACAGGCTTCCTCTGAGTGAAAAGTCTGATATGCAAGTGAAGGCTTTGCTTCAAAGACCTCCCATAAAGCTGGCAAACTATGTAGAAATACATAGTATATAGTTATACATCGATGCATTGTCCTACCAACTCTGTTTTGCCAGCTTTACAGAGGTACCTTTCCACTTCTGCATTTTTAGGCTGTGCAGCTACCAAGATAATTCTAAAATGTTTAGCTTTTTCTTCTGTATAAAAAAAAGGTCTCATCTTGTTTCCAAAAGGACTTAATGTTTTTCTTCATAGATAAGATTTTTGTTCTTTCTCATTTACAGTAACATTGTTGTTTCTTAATGGTCAGAAACCAAGGGCCTAATATTTGAGTGTCAAGGACCACGAAAAAAAAATAATTCCCTGTGAAGTGAACAAGATCTGTGTGTGTGGGCTCAGCACCTTTGAAAATCGGGCTCTCTTGTGCTTAGCTATCAAAATGATTGGCACCAGTTGTATCCCTAGACAGTGTGATCTATATGAAAGTATTCCTCCTTCAAAACCTTGTCACCAATTCCAAATCACATTGCTTCAAGACCCTGTCAAAAATATATTAAATTTCTACATAATCCAGTCCAGTTTCTCTGCAGAAGAACAGTTTAATTTACCCTGTTCAACCTGGTTAGGCTATTCATATTCTCCATTTGATTAGGCCAGCTCTACTTTTGATCACATCAACACCAGAAAAAAGATCATTTGCCAGATATGGTCTCAGGACATTCACCTTTTAATATCTCCAGTCAAACTGCTGTTTTGATGCTTATCCTTCTGTTCTCCAGTCCTCTTCCTACATTTCATATAGTTTTCAAAGGATCTCTTTCTGTGGAGCCCTGGGAGACTTTCCTCCACCATCTCATGCAATGTCCCCAAAGTGAGTGGTGATTTGCCTTCTCTTCAGTCATTATTCTTTATGTGCACCTTTGCAAAAATCAGCAACAGTCTCTTTATGAATGCAGTGAAACTGTTAATTCATAAACCAATATTAGTATTTCACCTGGGGCCTTTCCCTGAAAAAATGGAATTACAGAGGGTGTCAGAACAATGGCTGGGAATTCTCCTTGTTTTTGTTGACTCTGCATACATCGGACCAGCTTGAATGTGCACACCCACCCACAAGCACATATATATTTTTATAGCAAATTCTGTCCAGCTAGTGAATGAAAATCAAAAGGGCTGCACTGCCCTGTGACATATCTACCAATTCCCCAGGAGAAAAACTTAGCATTAACCTTCAATAAATGAATGGATTATATTGCAAATAATACAATGGCTAAATATAGGCATGATCTATGAATTAAACATTGCCTAACTTTGCATGATGCTAATTTATTATGGCATATCTTGATGGTTGCACTGTGACTGTGTCCTTCTGAATGCTTTTTAATTGTCCAGTGGTTGTCCTTTGCAATCCAGCTGCTGGCTACAGTAAAATATACAGTAATCCATGTCAACACGAAATGCACAACTTCACACACACATTGTGTACCAGATACGGGTGACATTTTGTGAGGTACACATGGACAGACAGCATTTATCCATACATGGCTTCATTCAATTAAAAAAAATATAAAGCAAGACTCAGTTCTTGAACTGATTAGAAATATTGTGTGTAATGACTGCACACTAAAGTTTTCTATGTTCTTCCAAACAACAAATCATTGACATTACACATGTAGTGAAATGTTACCCTCATCTTAGCAGTAAATCTCTTGCATTTTGGTCTTCTGTAAAAACAAGAGGGAGGCCTCTGCCAAGAAAAAGCAGCCTTATTACTGGGTGCTCTACAACCACAGAAGAAGAATGAGACACTGCTCCAAAGGCACTCTAAGGCACAGGAGAGATGAGAACAGGCTGAAACTAAATACACAGAGAAGGGACTTGCCTCAAGTCCCAGGGGCATGGCAGCTCCTGTAAGCTTCTGTCTCAGTGCAGGATGAGCCTAATCCCAGAGAAGAGATAGGACAGCCATTGGTGGAAAGACAACTTTAGGAATAATTAAAGATGCAAGAGGCTGCTGGAAGACAGGGAATTTGCAAAGGAGCAATGAAGAGCTGCAAAGACCCAGTGCAGGGTGCAGAAGGCAGGGTGCTGAGTCAGGAGGACCTGTTGAACCTGCTCTGGCCAGGATGCCATGAAAGGGCACCCACACCATGGTAGAGAGACCCCCATGTGTAAGCACAGGGTGCACATTCACCTGAAGGATGGTCAGCATTGTGAGAACTTTGCTTTAACACAGCACAATCACTCAGAGCGTGGCCAGTTCTCTGTGGCACATGACTTTGTCCTTACATGTTCATTTCAAATACAGGGGCACTGCAAGTGCCATGCTCCTTTCAGCCAGAAAGGCTGTTTGATCCATGAACATGCTTTTTACTTTTTTGGTACTCTTAGATGCCCACCTGTGCCTTAGAACTATTTCTTGAGTAGGACTTTCAAATGCTCCAAGGGTGCTTGTACCCCTCTTCAGTCCCAGAGTTTAGCCATCTGTTCTTCTCCCAGACAGAAAATGCATCTGAGAACAATGTGCCAATGCTTTCATACAAGACATTGTGCATATCCGTGACATGGTGCTGACTGTTCTGCTAAGATACATAAATTCAGCCTCTACCACCTTCCCCAAGTTCCAAATGCATGGTCACCTGGAAGGAATGTGTAAAAAAGGGGGAAAAAAATATCATTGGCCACTGTTAGAGAATACATACTATCCTGTAAAACCTCCTGGATCAAACCAGGCACAACATACCCTGAAAATCCTTCTCCCTAAACTAATTTATGCAGATTCTGCTCAAGTTTGTCAAGTACCAATATCAATGCTTTGATTCATGTAAGGGAGGGCTGGAGAGGGGATTATCCCTTTAAAATGTGTTAACACTTTTTCTGTGTTTTTCCTCTATTTTTTTTCTCTCAAACTCAAAATATGAAATTTTGTGTGACTTTAGATCTGCAGGGAAGAAGATTAGCCAGCCTTGGAACATGGAAATGTGCTTCTAAGCAAGTGGCAAGCACCACCTCAAACACACAGCCCTAAAAGATGTGCTCAGTAAACTAGTATGATTTTTTTTTTTTCATTAAGAGATGAGCTTCCCATTGCTTTCTGTCATGTAAAGCTCATTATGGAGGCCAGTTTCACCAGTTGATCCCTGTGTTCACCAAAACTGTATACTGAGAGCTCAGAGAAATAAAAGAAAATGCCAAATATAAAAAATAATAAATACTGGAAATTATATGTGTAATTCATTGAGCAAATTAACAGAGATTACTTGCACAAGTAGCCTGCAATGTCCTTAAAAATATTCTTTAACTGAGGAAAAGTTTTCTGACCTTTGGAGGAAATGCTTGCTTCTAGCTATGACTAAAAAGAGATTTCCTTCTTTCTCTGTTGTGTTAAGAATCTTTTCTTCTTATAAAGAAGGCACCACAGTGGTTTATAACTGTCATAAAAGCCTGCAATCCTTTTGAGGTTAAGCTACTCAGCTATTCAACTTTTACTACAGAAACTTTGAAATTCAAAAAGAAAAAATAATGTAAGTTTTTGAAGGACATGTGTTGCTGTAGGTGATCCTGTTAATTAAAAGTGATTGCCTGCTAGGAAATCATACTTTAAAAAGTTTCATGAATTTATTAGAACCCTGAAGGTATCTTTGTATGCACAGGGCTTTACATGCCATTTATGCAATTTTGTTTCAGATCTGTTTAAAGCTTCACTGACGCTCCCTGAGCAGGGAACAGCACTGCCAGCATTTGTATGTATTTTGGCTAATTGAATTATGTGAAAATACATACTAATGAAGCTTTACCAGTGATGTTTGCTGAGGATAGTTTAAGTCTCATTTTCTTCTATATTAGCAGTATCTTTCTGTTGAAGATTTACCTTTTTGAACAGCACACATTCCTGTAGGTTTTTATGCAGAAACGAAGTCTCTTTTTTTCTGGCAATGTTATTCAGTAAATAGTCATGTGAATGTATATGTGAACACATGTCAATTGACATACAGCTTTCTAAAGAGATGAAAAGATAAAGAGTAAACTATGATTTGAGATTAAAATATACTTGGTTTTTATTAGGAGAGAACAATTTCAAATGGAAAACTGATTAAGATCTATCTTAACAATTAATTTTTCCTGCTACCAGATTTACAGATTGTATTTTAATTGGTCATTACTTAATTATCCATTTCTGCACAAATCCATCTGGCATTATTCTTATATAGACCTTTCCTCAGCAATGATTTCCTGTCCCTTGACAATGGAGTTTGAGGGATAAATGATTGAGACAGAGCAGTTGTTTACCGTGTGTGAGTTTTTTAAGCTGAACCATGGGAACTATCAAAGCTGAGGTATATGAATCTATTGCACTTGAGATGTGTGGGGATCCAAATCCCTGAGCTCACCAACTGACTGTAGGTAACTCAAGTTTGTGGCCACTTCACAAAAGCAATCAGCTTAATTGCCTAATAAAAATTGTGGTCGGGTTTGCTGCTCACATTTTCTTTTTCAGGTTAGACATTAGAAAACTCTTTTTTTCCTTTCTGTCATGTCATTTTTGTACTTTATAGTGCATTGCATAAACTAACCTGATGTGCAGGCAGCACCCTGCCTTGGTGTAATATCAAATACTGAAATGTTGAAAGGAAAAAAAAAATCCTCTGTGACTCCTACCAGCCAAGAAAAAAAGAGCTGAGGAAAAGTAACAGGAGATTTATGAAAGTTCACCATACACTTTGATGAATGTGTGGGCAGGTAATTTTGCACATGCTTTGGAATATGTTGTCTGTTACAGAGAAATTTATGCATCCCAGAATTGCTTTGGAATGATCAGTGCTGGGGAGTTGTTCGGACTTGACTGGGCAGTCGGTAATGTTAACATTCATCTGGAGCCACTGCACTCTTCTTTGCTGAGCTTTTCCAGATTCACACTATTTTAAATAAAATGCCAGTACAGCTCTAGACAGTGTGCATAACTAAATTTTAAAAAGCGTATTAACAGCAAACAGGGAAAACTGTCATTTGGTATAACTAATTTTTTTTAATCTACAGTTCTTTTAGATTATTGTGCTTTGTATCAGAAAGACTGGAATTGGATTTTTTTCAAAATGGGCTTCCCCTGATATTTATAAAATGTAATAGTGGCATCTTTAGAAATGTAAATATTTAGGGTTTGCATGTGGGTGTTCATGTCCATGCATTTCAGAGTAAAAGAGTTCTGCTTCAATTTTACTTTTTTAAATTCAGAATCTGCATTTATCTATCCACCTGCTGTGGTATGAACAGTTTGTTGTGTAATGCATGGATAAGGTTTGTGAATAATAAAGCCAAGAGTTAATACTTTAGAGGGTGGTATAAAGTACAGTAAGAAAAGCAAATATTCAATCTTTTCAGTCTCCCAATACTAGTACTGTCGATCTAGACTGTAATGTCTTTTAGGATTAAATAAAAGTGTCAGTTCATCTGAATGACTGAGTGAATAATGTATTAATGTGCATTTGATGTGCTGATGTGCCCATTTACGAATATGTATCTGCCAAGCCCAGTAAAAAAATTCCTTCTACAGAGAGTCCTTCTTTCAGAAATGATACCTCTTGAGGCATTAGAAACAAACAGGGATTTTCCCTCAAGCTCTTATAGTCCCTCTTCACCATCCAAAGTAATCAGATAAACATTATTGACATGTCAGCGAATTCATCATTAAATAATGATGAATTACCACTTCTATCACTATAATAGCAAGGTGTTTCAGAAAACTTAAATTAAAGAAGGCTGCAGGTTAAGGGGAAGACTTTTGTTCAGTCATGTAAGAGATGTACATAATGTGGAAGAAAGCATCTGTAAAGACCCCGAGTCTTTTGAAAAAATTGTAACTCCTGATCAACAGAAAAGAAGCATATTTTGCATTTTGTCTGATTTATCTGTCATGCCTCTTTGCTCAGTGCTAGTGTCTTGAAACTGCTTCTGCAGCAGAAGTCGCAGCCAGTTCTACTGCAAGTTCTCTGCCACCAGCATACACTCAAATACTCACCAGCTGTTTGCTCTGAAAAGAAAAAAAAAGACAACCTGGTGCTGTTACCAAATGCCAAGACCCTAGTTGAGATGCAGACAATGTCTCCAGGCTCCCATTATGTTGCCTCAGCCCTGAGCTCTGAAGAGTATTGATAAGGGGCACAAAATAAAACAGGGAAATCAAGAGACGCTGAGTAATAGACCTTTGAATCTTTGTTATTGTTAGATTTACAAATAACACAAACTGGTTTGGGTAGAGAAGGGAAAGCAGTTTGCAGTTCAGCTTTGGCCTTGGTACAATATCATTTCTCACATGTGGAAAAAAGCATATTTGAACACTGAGAGTCATCGTGGTACAATGAAAGTGAATAAATCATGGCTTCTGTTTTAAAGGGTCAGCCCCTCCAAACCCCTGTGAAAGGGGTGGCAGTGCTAATGCTAACGTAAAGCTTATCCACCTGAATGCACAGGGTGTTGTATGTGCATCGAGAGAGAGAAGAGTTTTGAGTCCTGAGTATTTTCCATCTTGCAAGATCATCTTTCCTCTGCACCAGGCGTTTTTTCGTATTGCTTTATATTTTGCCTGTGGCCAGTTAAACCTTATGGTTTTCAACTCAAATGAAGATTTACATTGAGATTCTGGATTTTGAACGAAAAGAAACTCAACATGCTGAAAGGCTTTTTTTGTGTGGATGTCAACTTGTGTGTGCAATTGTTCAGCCTTCTAGAAAGAATTTGTAGTTACTTGCTCTTATAAATGGCACCAAACCCAAAACATTTTAAACTTAACATACTATGCTTTACTAAAAATCAAAAATATTTCACCTTCAATGCTCATAATTGAAGTCCTTTCCTTCCTGGAAGAGGTGCGTGGCACTCATGCACCCACAAGGCTTACTAGTCTTTGTCCCTGGATGCTGACTGTCTCTGAGGGAAGTCTGGTACTGCTGAGCCTTTTCCTAAGTCCTTGCTGCATCACTGCCCTTTATCCATTCCAACAAAACTGTGGTGGCATGGCAGTCCCACTTCCCTGCCCCACTGGTGCTACTTCCTGTTGTCCCCAGAGCAACAGGCTTCAAAATGCAAAATAACTGGGATGATCAGAAAGTCAGTCTAGGGCAATTGTTTTAGTTAGGTTGTAGACTCAGGTGGATAAAACTATGTTGCTTAATTTAGATCAAAGTTTTGCCATGTCTGAACAAAAACGAAAGATAAAAATGACAAATTCAAGGGAAAGCTGTGGGTTTGCCATCTTTGCATGTTTCTGTAAATACGTGGGCTTATTGTGACACCACTGAACCTGGAACTCAGTCCTCCAAACACATCCTTGGCTTCAGGTAGGGTTGTTATCTGCCTGCTTTCCAATCACACTGCCCAGTTTGGCCCACACATAGACTGATCTGTGCCTGCACAGCAGGCCTTTGTCTGAAGTGACTTGGGTTTTGTATTTCCAAGGTAGCAACCCTAGATGGAGCAATAAATACTCTTTCCTGGCAACGTTTTTCTCCTTAAGATGGCAGCTTGCATGCCATTATTTTTAAGGTAGCCCATTGAAGCAGGGTGTTGCTTTGAGACAAAACCACAAGGAAGTGCTGAATGTGGTTCCTGGGTAAAACACACCATGATTTCCCACCAGACTTGTATTACAGTAGAGGTTTAATCCTTCCCCAAAAGATATGTCTTTCTTGAGACTCAGTTCCAACCAGTAAAAGATGGGTCATTCAGAATTTAAAAAAAAAAAGAGAAAACAGACATGGCTCTTTGCAGTTTGCAGTCCTGATAGAACAGCCTCCCCAGCCTCTGGGGGATCAGGTAACAATGGGGTTTGATAATACTGCCGGAGTTTATTTGAGGGATGTTGACAAGCCTAATTGCTTGGCAGCTCTGAGCAGCTGTAGGGCCCCTGGCTGGTCCGGGGGAGGGGGGGCATTAACTCTTGGTTTGCCTGTAGGGTTCCTCATCACAGCCAGAACACTGCCTGAGACAGGGTTACTGTGACACTGCGCTGTGAGAAACACCCTGAGAAAGCATTTGAGTCTAAATCATGGGAAATGACTGAGAAAGATACTGAGAAAGATCCTGAGAGGATGTAACAGTAGTAGAAGAATGGATAATGTATTTTAAATGGATAGCAGGTCTAGAAGTGGCCTTTCTGCATGTGCCCTCTGCGCATTTAAAGTAATGTGCAGTGGTGTCAGTTCTTGCAATGGAAGCTTTTTCCTGTGTTATCCAGATAGTTGCCTGAAAAAAAAAGACCAACCAAGGCAAAAAACCCATGACAAATCATTTCTCTAACAGAGACAATGAGTGAACTTCCCTCAGCAGTCTCTCCACCATTAATTTCTACTTTTCATTGAACTTTGACTTTTAAAGCAAATTCTACTGAGAAACAGAAGTCAATGGGGAAACATACCCAACATTATCATTGCTGACTGTGATACAAAACATTGCAGATGTGAGAATTTGCACCATTTCCACTCTGTGTTCTACCCTACTGAAAATGGGTCATTTGCAAGTCTAGCAGCAGGTATATAGCTGTAATGTGGCAGGGTAAAGTTATTCTGGGAGTTTCAGTCATGTATTTCCAGATTATTTTAGTGAAAGTGAAGCCACCATTTTGCATTATAGCGGTGGCTTTGCAAACAATGTAGTTATCTGATGTGGAAAATAAAACACACAATTGTGCAATTGTTTTGGAACACAATAAAACTGCCATTCTCATTAGGCAGTGACCATTTGATACAGAAATCCCTGAATTATGTCTTATAATTCTGGATTAGTACTTGGCATTTCACCCTTTCATGGCTTGTGCTAGAAGACTGAATAGACAGAATTTTAGCAGAAACCAAGAAGCCTGCATCTCTTCACCATCACTGCCAAAAGGTTTGCATGCTGTTAGCCACAATATCTTTCTCGTCTCAATTCTCTGTCAATTGGGATACAATCCTTAAAAATTGGCATGCAAGGGCAGCTCTAAGTCAGCCCACTTGGCACAACCACCCCAGGCCCAAAGGATTTCTAGGATTACTATCTTTCAGAGAAACCCCAGCTGTGGCATACAGTGTTATGACTTCTTCCTGCCATGTATTTAAGCTGTCCACATATCTACCTGGTCCAAAACAAGTGTGCCATCTCTTAGTTAAGTGTCAAAAGGAATATTCCTTTTGTATATAAGGTATATTCCTTCCCTTAATTATTAATCAATTCTTCTCCTTGATTTCATATTTATTTAAGCATTTAAAATAGTGTTCTGAACACATGCCTACAAAATTTTTTCAAGAAATCAGGAATTTCAAGTCTGTATCGTCTGTATGCTCTGCACATAAGAAAGATTTTAATTCTTTTTACTGATACTTGGGCTTTAGTGCAAAGGTTTCTAAAGATGAGCTGAAAAGCCCAGGAGATCTGTGAGTTATTTCTAAGGAATGCCTAAGAAAACTGTACTGCAAATAGTTGTATTTTCCTTTGTAAGCACCTAAACATTCAGCAGAAACATTTTCAGGGGTTACAAATCAGAAGCTGTTGAGAGCTTCTGCTTCAGTGTATTCTTTCTGGGAATGCAATTCAGACACGCCTGTGGAAAAGATGACTCCCTGAGCTCTGAGAACACTGAAAGCTTCCTTTGCACAACTCATGTGACTTCTTTGTGTTTGTCATTTGGCTTGGATCAGTGAATCCCACACAGTGCATCATTTCTGATAGGAATGGCAAGAAGTGCTTATATATCAATCCACACCGTCTGCCATTCAGGGAATATTTTGGCCACACCTCTCTTTGGTGAAGACTTTTGGATTTTTCCTTTGGTGATTTGCAATGCTGACTTTTATTTCCTTGGCAAAGTGTAAATTCTGAATAGGACAGAGCTATTTTTAGCTGTACATCAACACATTAAAAACAAAGAAATAATTGCCAGTACCCACACATGAGCTAAAGGATAGGAGGTTTTTAGATAGCTAGCAAACTCAAGTTGCTTTTACAGGCTTTAATGGCTAGCAAGCTAACTGTTCATTTTGCACTGTAAAGTAAAACATGCCCTCCTATCCCTTTTAAATAGTCTCTCCTTTCATCACTTCTAATAGAGAAGAATACTTTATCTTTGTTTACTAGGTGCCTCATCCTCTTAGAGTGCTCAGAGGATTGATAAAAGCTAATCAGTTCCAGCATTTAAGATACAGTAAATGACACAATTACCATCTGTGTATTAATGTACATCAAGGTGATTAATTTGATTTTCTTCCAGCTCAGTGAAAAAGAGCACAGTGAGGTAAAAGGGGCCCTGGATTCCCAATGAGTATTTTTTCCTGCATAATTTTTTTTTTTCCACCTTAGATGGTTTGTTTTGTTCTGTTTTGTTTTGTTTTTTGTTTTTAATGCAGCTCTTAATTCCAGGCCACCCTAGAGCATGAGCCACCCAAAATGGCATTTATGCCAAGATAGTGGAAGGCCACAGCACTCTGCCATCAGTGTCCATGTGATTTCCAGGGCACAGCAAAAGCCTACAGTGCTATGTAGTGCCCTGAGGACTCGGACACAAGCTGCACATTAAAAGTAAAGCCTCCTTACCTCTAGTCCCTTAGGCCACAAACAGCTTTGTTCCTAAGTGGCATGTTAAGGACAAATAACTGCTTGAAACATTTCCAGGTAAATACTTTGAGGCAGCACTAATTTGAAATGCTAGAGATCTGCTCAAAAATAACCTGAACACCTGTGTACAAATCCTACACCTGGCTTTTTTTCCTAATACGGTTTAGAGCCGGTTGTGGATGCCCCATCCTTGGGAAGCTTTGAGGCCAGCACAGATGAAGCTCTGAGTGACCTGGTCTAGTGCACATGTCAGGGGGGTTGGAACTAGATGGTCTTTAAGGTGCCTTCAAACTCAAGCCATTTTATGGTTCTATGATTTTGCAAGTCTTCATTTCAGTTGACTCATCCAGACAATGGGGACAACCATAACAACTCCTGCAATAGCCAGGGACCACTCCAGCCTTCACGTTCTGGTGCTTATGAAGGCCCTTAAAGACATGTGGTTGAAGAACAACTGGAGTTTTATTCTGTCATTAACTCACCCTTTGGCCTTGAGCATGCTATTTACATTCCTGGTATCTTGAGTGAAATGGTTGAAGGCAAGGGGTTGCTGATGGATGGATGGATGGATGGATGGATGGATGGATGGATGGATGGACGGACGGACGGACTGGCCACAGACTCCTTCCTAAGCAGGGCAGCTCATTACAGCTTACCTCTGCAAACATATTTAAGGGACAGCCTTAAGTGGACCCAGCATGGCCAAGCGAGCACCACAGTCTGCCTGCAATCCCCCATTTCCCGGCTCCCCAAAAGCTGCTCACGCGCTTCGGAGCGAGGAGCTTGATCCTAATGACACGCTCGCGTCCCTCCGAAATAGTTCGTGGCGCTGCCAGCAGATGTCAGCAAGCGATAATAAAACGCAGTCCCGAGCTTCGCAGCAGAGGGGGAATTTGGGGTTGCCTGCACCCAACCTGTGCCGCGATCTCGGAGCATCCGAGCCATCCCATCACCCATGGCATCGCCATCCAGAGCAGGAGCTCTGCAGCCACCTTCCAGCTGCTTTCTGTTGGCGTGATCCCCTCCTAAAACCGTCCTGGAGTGAGGGAAACTGCGGTGATGCCGAGGCCACCTGGGGAAAGGGGTACTGCCCAAGGACACGGCAGCATCAGGCGACCCGGGCCGGGGGAAGAGAAGCAGGGCTGGTACTTTCACACTAATAAATGAAATGTGCCCAAAGCACCAGTGCTGGGAAGACCTTGCTGGCACCTCTTGTTTTGCCACATACAAACAGCCAGCATGTCACTGGATCTGCCGACAAGCCACTGCTAAGAAGAGCAGACAAAATAACAACAGAACCAAACTGTAAAGCTCTATCCCCAAACTCTCACTGTACAGGCTTAAGAATTGCCTCAAGTGGCAAAATACCATCACAGCAATCCCCATATAATGGTGCTTATATCACTGTGACACGCTTTTATATAGGTATAGGTTTAGATTTTAGTATGGCCAAAGCCAGAAGTGGAAATGGAATGCCTTCAACTCAATATGGATCCTCTTCATAACCTCAAATAGATCTGCTGGCACTTCTCAGAAACACTAATGCAAGCAGGAAATTTCATACCAGGACTTTTTATCAGCTGTTGGGTATAAGAGTAGTTTAGTTCTTACTGTGGTTTTAGTGCTCCAGGCAGAAAAACAGATCCCAGAAAAACATCCTGCAAGTTATTTGCTGACTACTGACTCAGTGCTGGCCTCATGGTTATTTGCTGACTACTACCTCAGTCCTGGGCTCACTAGCAGAAATAAGAGGGAGGTAGCAAATTCTAATTCTTTGTGCACTTCTTGATGAACAACTCAACCCCTCATCAAGGAAACTGGAGCCATGTGAGTGTTGAAAAGGCATGTGGAAAATTGCTGTCCGTTTGCTACTGGAAGTTGAAGCAAAGTATCACAATCAAGCTTGGAGCAATCTGTGTTTGCACCGAGCCCCAGAGGCTTTCAGGAAAGCAGAATGAAATCAATGTCCTGCAGCTGAAGTTTTGAGTGAACTACCGAACCCTGGAAGCAGACAGGTCAGCACACACCAAGAGGCAGTGCTGGGTTCAAGTCCTCTTTGTGGCTCTTTGGAAAAATATATACTTTTCTCACTCAGGGCCACACATCAAGTTGTTACTCAGATTTCCAGCCTTCCAACAGGAAGACTGGAAAGCATCTGATTAAAGAAAACAAATCACAAAAGCATTTGATTAAAAAAAGCAATTAAGGAAATGCCTTAATAGAATTAAAAGACATTTAAGTAGCACCATCTGGTCTGGTACCTTTTGCCTAACTTTTTTCTTGTTATTCAGCTTTCTTCTCAAGTCTCAACTATCCACAAAGAAATCTTTCTCACATAGTTCAACCCTCATATTTCACTGAATGTGTTTTTCTGTGCTGGATAATTTACATTTTTTGGCCCTGGTTTGAAGCCCATTTCAGGTGGTTTGGAATTATCTGAGCCTGAAAATGGATTGGAACCTATGCAGAAAAATATGAGTATGCCAAAGGCTTTGCCAGTTCTGTCTCAGCTGTCTGAATTGTCACCAAGTACAGAAAATACAGTCCCCAAAGGAGTTGCTCCTTGATATTTATATGCTGCTAAAGTGAAGCAAAACCAAACCCTTCTGCTCTGGTCCTCTCAGGGAATTCTCCAGTCAGTACTTCATCTATGCTCAAACCATTGAAAAAGATGGATGAGAATAAGAAGATGGAAATTCATCAGTGCAAATTCTAGATGATGACAGGAAGTTATAAGAAATTCCCCACTAATAATCTATGTATGGGAGGAATACAGGGGAACTAGGCAATGTGGAGATGGGGCTGGAGATCCTCTAGAAATACCTCTGCACTGGACTTAAGTCCCTTTGGATGGACGAGAAATTCTAAAGCACAGAAGCTTTACAGAAGCTCCAGAAAGACCCATAGTTTCAGGAATAAAGGATGTAAGAACATTGCTGAATAAGATTTACAATATCAAAGTTGGAAATCAAGAAAATGAGGTTTAAAGACCAATTTATGGCAGCTTACATCTTATTAATTGCAGCAGCTGATTCTCCAGGTTTCCATGGTGCATTAATAAAAATTCACCCAAAGCCGAAAGATCTCACTAGCATTAATGTTTACCTCACTGAAACCAGGCAGAGCAGGTTCCCACGAAGCTTAGCTTGGTATATTCTTTTATGCTACACTGCTATTGCTACAGAAACCCCAAGAAAACACGACACCAAGGGTGTTTGCACAGGTGTATTTGTTATTGCAGGGTTTCTCCCGAGGGCTGCAGCACGGAGGAGTGAATACAGCTGTTGGAGGAGAGCAGGGCCTGACACCCACAACACGGCTCCCTGCCCCTTACCTTCCTACAAAAATACCCCCGGGACTACTTATTGCAAAAGTCTGCAATGGAGGCTGTAATCTGACAGTTTACTGGTGCCAGTGTGAGTTTTTCCACAGGGTTTCCACAGGGCTCAGATCCAGTCCTGAGGTCGTTATTTGCCTATCCAGCCTTTTTGCTGTAAACTTAAACATGTACTTGCAGGATTAAAGCAGGTGTTTCAATTCTGTGCCTGTACAGAGAAGCATTTAAATGTGTGCCTAAATGATTTGTGGGACTAAGGCCTGGAAACCCCTAATTTCTCCTCAACATAAAGAAAGAATCAACAAATTACATGAGAAGTTAGTAATGAAGTACCTGGAAGGAAATTCAAGGAGGAAGAAAGCAAAAAACAAACAAACAAACAAACAAACAAACAAACAAACAAAAACCACCCCAAAACTCTTCTCTAGCACTTCATTCTTACAGAAAATATCCATGTCTTCCAGGAGAATTTAATCTATTTTCCAGTATCCACCAGAATAACAGTCTTTCTCAAAACACCGGCACAGATGCAACATCAGATGTGATGTTCTCACAGTGCAGGAAACAACCTTTGCAGTCCAGCAGGAAAAAGGTCAGATCCTCTTGTCCTTCTTTCTGCCCAGAACCCTCAGAAAATGCTGCTGTAAGAACTCTGCTTAGGTGTAAAAAATTTCCCTGTACCACAGTTCTTTTTCTCTCACCATGAGGAGATGGACCTACCTCAGCTAGCAAAGCTCTGAGCCCAATCAATGCCTGGAATGATAAGGCGGAATGTTCAATATATTCTTTTCCAAGATATTTGATTCTCAGCTTAAATGTCATGTTCGTTCTTCTTTAATTACAGATATAACCTGGGACTATGAGTTATTTCTTTAGTCCAGAGTCATATATTTTTTCATTTTTCACTGGCATGTTTGTTACCAGGAGGAAGAGTCACACAGTTTCAGCATTTCACACAGCTCCTTTCTAACTTATTATCCTCTCTTCACACTATTCAGGCCTCTCACTGTTCCTTTCTTTGTCTTGTCAGATTTCTCTTTCAATGACTCAATTAACTCTGATGGAAAGTTCTTTCAGCTGTTTTCCTCACTCCTGCTCTATCTTTTTTTTTCCTCACTGCTGCTCTATTTTTTTTTCCAGACAAAACAAGGGTACATCTCAGCTGCTGATGCACTGTTCCCAGCAGCCCATTATATCCAGCAAGGCAGGCATTTAGGAGGCATTTAGGCAATGCCCCTTCTCCCATTGAAAAGGAGGCACCCATGGGTTTCTTTGGAGTTTTCCAAGGGTTACCAGAAGTCTGTTATGACTTCTGTCCCCACCTTTCTTTGACCACTATGGAATCATCCTGAGCCCAAACTCCAGCTCGGGAAGGGCGAGCACAGGTCCTTTGGGAATCCCAATGCTCTGTTTGGGTGCTGAGGGAAAATAACTCAGTGTGCCGTAAGACATGGAATTTTACGATTGTAAGCAATTTTAGAGGGAATCCAACAGAACCATGAATGGAAAAGGGCTGCTTCGGGTACAGTAATATTTTCCATCAAGCAGTTGTTATCAAGTGGATGGAGGTATTAGTGTTGCAGTTTTGATCCTGATACTGCACACTCCTGTTGGATTTTGCTTGTGCTAAGCAGCAATCCAAATATCTTTTTGGCTATGTTTTAGGAGGTAGTACAGGTTCAACATGCACTGTTTGAATCTAAAGCAGCAAGAAAAATTATTTCTTGTGATAACTGTAATCCCACTGCAAAGGAATGCTTGAGAGATTGTAATATTTACCAGGAAGGTGAGTTTTTGATAGAACTGTGGCTAGAACTGAAGCAGGATCAAAGAGGAAAGACATCAACACTCATCGAGGCATTGAGATTTATATCATAAACCTGACATAAAATGGAATTTACCTAAGGGTCTGAAGAAAAAACAAATAACTCCTTAGAGCAAAGCTGTCTGTATCCTCTCTTCATCCCATGTCACAGTGAATTCTGTGATCTCTGAACAGGTATTTTTAAAAATACTTTCTTCATCCTGTTTATAGAAAAATTAACATTTAAAACTTGGAAGAAAATGCAAATTTCTGTGATTAAACTCCTTGTACAATCTCAGACAGCTTTAAAATTATCAAAGGTGTAGTGAAATATAAGCAGCCACATCAGTGCCATGACCATGCATCTGTCTAAAGATTACAAATGAAGGTAGAACATATCCATAAAAATATGGATTATGGACTAATTCTTCTAGAGGGCACTCAGCTTCTACAAATTTCATTAAGGGTTAGATTGTGATACTCTTATCGGTTTCAAGTAATGTCTTAATTCTTCATCCCAATTGGATAATTCAAAGAATTAGGTATTATGCAACTTGAAAAAGGTACTACAATCTAACGTTAAAAGCCGAGTACTCTCAAAGCACACTGGCACCAGGCTCACTGCCAAGAAAATTAATGTTATACTTTTGAGGCAAATCATATTCATTGTTTTACACAAATTACATTTTCTACCAAAATCATATGAGAAATTTCTTAACTTATAGACTAAATCCTCTGAGGGGAGGGGAGAATAGCTCCAGTTTCACTGCCTAAGTGTCTGTTCCATTTAAAGGATATTAGCTAGCCAAATGAAAAATGCATGAATCAATCAGCAACAAGGACCTTGATCTCTAAATGAGACAATGCTGAGCTTTGAGATTTATGGTCTTGCTTCCAGAATTCCATTATTTGGAGGAACAACAATAACAATGGGAGATGACATCAGAATAACGTGTGTTCTTCTTTCTTTTCTTTTCCTGTTGATTACAAGATGCTGACTTTGTGTCATTCACCCCTGTCAAATGAGTAAATGTGCAGTGCTTTAAAACCTCACCAGATGCATGCTGGGTTCAAAATAAAATGAGAATATCTTGAACGGAAGGGCATTATTGCCACTTGCATTTTGCACTGCCAGTTATTTTACCCACAGAGCAATTAGCTATTTCTTCCCTTTGCCTTTTTTTTCTTCTGCAAACAGAACTTCTTTTGATTTTTGCACAGAGAAAACATACTGCTGAGAGTCATACTTCACTGGTGCAAGACAGACAAGGATTTCATTCTAATCACTCATGATTCTTGTTTTCTTTTCCCTATAAAATGGCAATTGTCCCTTGATTTATGATATCTATAGTGGGTGAATTTCCTTCGGACAGTGCCTGGCAAGACCTGCCATAATAGGCTTAAATGCTTCTGCCATAATATCAAAAGTGAGAGAAGGTAAGGAGGGGATGGATTTACTGGAGGAGCCAAGAGAGAGTTTCATTAGCACCATCTGGACACAGGAACATTCACAGCTTATTGTATCTTATAGTGAAAATATGCATACGTTTGAAAGTGACTGTAAAGATCAGATTCAAACTCAGCCCTAAACTCTCTCCAAATGAGGGGATTTAGAATTTGTTCAGTGCCTTATCTTGCATGAATGGTCCTTTCTGGGGCTGTCTCCCTTCTGCAATTATCATGGCATAGCTCAGGCAGCGAGGCAGGAAAGAAGTGTAAAGGATATATCAGAGATAGGAATGCCCTTGCTACCTTACTTCAGTAACTTACAGGTTAGCCAAGTCCTTGATATAATTTTAGGACACGTCAAGCTAACCAGGTAAACCTCTTTCCCTGATTACATGATCCTCATTTGGGATGGCAGTGAGTTTAATACAGAATACATCAAATTAGGGAGGTAAAGAAAGAATTGAATCACTTGAAATTCCCTCACCTTTCAGGAATAACTCAGTAACTGGTTATCTGCAATGAAAATGGCATCCACGATGAAATCATAGGCCTGCATACCAACCTGTGAATAGAATAAGGTAAATTCCAGTGTTTAACTGCAAAAACAACAACTTCATTGATGTGGAATCTCTTCTCAGCAACTTCGCACATTCTTTCGCAAATAAATCAGCACAGCACATTATTTACTTATTCAACTAGCAGAGAGAAAACCCCTCCAAAGAAATTGTTGTATGTGCTTGCCAACAGAAAACAATGCTTATTGGGATGCCATCTCCAGTAACATGAGCAAAAAAATACACATAAATCTTAGACCTGAGGTAAATGTAGTAATAGAGCTGCTAGTAAATCATTACTTCTACATTACTAGTTGACACATTGCTGTGAAAAAGTGAAAGTGCTGATCACTCAACTGCAGCAGTGATGCTGTTTGTAGCCACGAATGTATTGTGTGATCTTCTTCTTGTCCTTTGGAGAATGACCCAGTGTGCCACCATCAGAAGAGCCTTCAGTTCTTGTAAGGAATCCACATCTCCTAGCAAGAACACAAATTAAACCAAAAATAATTTCTTCCATGGATTATTTTAACTAACATTTTAATCCCCTTTCAGCCTCTATACACTTATCACTTATTACTTTTGCATTTGCTTTCCTAGAAAAACATCTGTTTACCATCTAGGATACATTTTACAGAACTTATGATGAAGACTATGAGGAGAAAGCAACTGCTTTCCATACTTCTGACATGATACAAAAGCCACTGGAGTCAATACAGGAATTTCCCACTGGGTTTGGTAAGTTTTAGACCATTTTAATCTTTACCATTTGGTAAAGATTAGACCATTTTAAAAACAAGATTCATGTTTAAAAAGACAATGGAAAACAGCCATGGGAAAATTTGGAAAATATGGTGGCTAAGAAACCATCTGGCTTGGAAAAATATTAGATTTAATATTAAAAATATTATGTATATTTTAAAGGCATCCATTTTGTATACTTTGAGTAAGTTGTTATTATTTATGTATTATCATTACTGGGGGTGCTTGCTTAACAAGAGATTCTTACGTTTTCAGAGTTCACTTGCTCCTGCTGTTTGTAGGAGCAGTTTGCTGAGACCAGCAGTCCTCAGGTCATTTATTTCAGATAAACCAACCTCTCCCTGTCTGGCTGCCACTGCTGTCCTGAGTGATGTGGCCATATAGAAGGCACTTCAATGTAGGACATCATGGCATTGTCTAGTGCTGGTTTGCTGATGACTCAAAGCCATTTCCAAGGAAATAAGTGACAGAAAAGCCCTGTCTTTGTACCTCATACATACCCAGGTGAATCATGTTTTGGAGAGGGAGAGGATAAGGGAATGGACTGCACTCAAGCTCAAAATTAATCTGTAACCTTAAGAAAAAAAAGATCCCCATGCTTTATGGCCTTGAGGAATTAGAAAGTTTGTGCAGCTTTGGGAAGAAAATCATAAGCCAGTGTGAGGGGAAACTGAAAGCAAGCTGAAACTAGTTCCCATTTTGTGGGAAAGTCTAACTTTTATGCTGTTTGTTCTGAAACAGAATAAAATTTCTTCCCAATTTTTCCTTGAAGTTAAGTGCTAACAGAGAAAAAGTATTTAAGATTAGCCCAAATGCTTTGCTCTGGCTTTGAAAATTTTAAAGTGTTTGAATTAAAATATATTTTGAAATTAAAATTAAAATGTAACATCTTCCCTTTGATCAGGGTTGGGGTTTTTTTTGTAATCAGATTTCAAGGAGTTAACATTTTCCATATAAAGTTTTCCTGAAAAATTCCTGACAGGCAGGGAAAATAACTGGGCACGGGTACCACAGAGTTTTTAAAATATGCCCCACTGCAGCAGGTAAAATAAGGCTTTGTAAAATAAGGCTTTGACTGTGCTGTTCTAACCTGCTCTCAGCACTGTTTACCTGCCTTTGTTGCTCCAAATGTTCTTTTAGACTGCTAACCTGAAGGAAGGGTCCTTGTGGTCCTGTGATGACACTCCTTTATTTATCAATAAATAAATAAATAAATGTCCATTGAAAAAAAAAAAGGTGACTTCAGTGGCCCACTGCAGATGGAGGAATCTGGAGATCTGAAGTCAGGTTTCCCATTTCAGCAACATATTGTACTAACTTACAGTGGCTCTTCTGTTAGCTAAGAGCATCACCCAGCTTCCAGCACAGCTACAGCTGCAGGAAAGGACTGGCAGCTAACACAGTAATGAGTAAGTATCTATTGAGATTCACTCATTACTATTAATTTCCCCATTGCTTCCAACTGATTCAGGAACTACTTATGGAAATTCCTCTTCTTCTGTCTTGCTGAAATCCAGCACTGTTGCTGTCAAACCTGCCAACAGGCGCAGCAATGCTACTGTGATAAAATAAGTCCAATTCTATCCCAATCTTGCTTTCCTAGGGAAGAACAGAACTCATTAAATAATTATCAACTGTGACAAGAAAGTAGCTGGCCAAACACTTGCTGCTAATCTAGGCATGACAGCAGGACTATACCTTTCAAAGCAGTAATTAGTTAGATGAACAACAACATAAGTACCAGACAATGACACGGAAAGGACTGTCCCTAAAGGACAGATCCATTATTCGTAGGGTTTAGTGTTTGTGTGACTTATGAATGTTATTTTGCAGTATAAAATTACATTTCTCCTCTGCTGCCTTTCTCTTTGTTTTCTGCACAGTTTATGGAAGGGGACAGAGAGAAAATCTGGAGCTGAAGCCATGAGAGAGCAGGTGCCAGAAGCTCTGCAAACCTTCTTTACATTCATGAAACTAGGGTGGGTGGATAGATTTCACAGTAGAGCAACACGATCAGTCTGCACCCCCATCTTGTGTGGATAAGAAATCTGGTGCTTTCACCCTGCCCTTATCCTGTTTTATGCTCGGACTGATGCTCACCCAGTATAGATTTGTAGATTAGGTCTGGAAATCCTCAGGACTTTCCTTTCTCAACAGGGCAGATTCTTAGGTGGTGTAAATTGGTGTAACACAATTGAAGCCAGTGGAATAATACAAATTTATCCTCAGCACACACCAAAACAACAGTAAGTGCCAGAGGTGTTGTCCTACCAGCTAAAAGAAATCACAAGCCCAAAGTGCTGCCACTGAATATAGAAAGCAGGATTACGATGACACGGAAAGTCGAAGCTGAAATTGCACCCAGCCAAACTTGTTTTCAACTGGACTGCTCCAGTGCTTAAAGTTAAGTATACACATAAGTGTTTGCAGGATTAAAGCCTTGGTTTGTAATGACAGAGCAAATCCAAATAGAGATGGATTAGCTGGCAGGGGGCAGGTGAGGTGGTCAAAGGCACATGCAGTTCATCATATGGCTCTGTAATTTACTACGCGATTATCACAACTACATATTTGGTGTGGGGATATAGATATACATGCACACACGTATACACAGAGCCAAACTTTATTGGCACAGAGACCCCACAGTCTTTTCAAATTTAGACTCTGGGCTGCACTTGTTCCAGGACTGTGTGTCTATTGCCAACACACTGAAGCGCCTCAGGCTTCAGTCTGATTCTTTGTTTGCTTGCCCATTAAAGTTCTTATCCCACACTCCCTTTTGGCAGAAAATTTTGTTATTTCTGCTTTATGCTGGCCTAGGCCCTTCTCTTGCCTCTGTTCCTATTAACCTATAGCAGTGACAGCCAGGAGCAAACTGAAGCAGCTGGTTGGAGATGCTACTATCAGACTGAGAAACAGCTGTTGTGCAGAGGGGCCACCCTGAAAAACTTCTATTGCAGCATTGCTGGGCTGTACTTTGGCCATTGCAGTTAGGGAACTGGGGAAAGAGAGCACTTTCATTTTCAGATATTTAATTGCTGAAAAATGTAGGGGTGTGTGCAGCATCTTTATTGGATGTCACACAGAAGTAATGCTTTCCAGGTATTTTTTGGCACTTTGCGTGATTATCCTCTTACTGCCAGCATGGAATGGCCCCACGTTGCAACTCAGTGTGCAACTGACTTCCAATTTTTCTGTTTAAATTAATATTTACCAGTTGGTTATTTTTGGCAGACTTTTATTGATAGCACTGACTCAAAACAAATAGCCAGATTCTGGCCTTGGTTGCAGCCTATGACATTTGGAGTTAACCCCATTTTTACCAATGCCACCAAGGGCAGCCATAGTCCTTTTCCTGCCTTTTTGTAGCATGACTTTTGCTCTGTCCTTACCTTTAGATAAGTGTTGGGCTGCAGTTTTAACTTTGAGTAAATTGGGATACAGCATTGAGTAGAGCTCCCAAAATGTATTGATTGGGCACTTCTCTAAGATATTTAATAGTCCCTACATCTTACCCTTCAGCAATCAGTCACTTCAGAATGCCACTGTGTATGTGCGGAAGAAGCTCTTGCAAAAGCACTATTAATTAGACCTTCGCTATCAGCCAAAAAAATTAATTACTGGAGTACTTTTGTATCCATCAAAAATCAGGTGGATTAATCACTTCAGAATTACTTTAGTTATTTCTCAACTAAAGATGTAGCAGTCATTGACCAGGGCATAGGACCAACACTGTAATTTGAATAGGCTCAGAGCAAGTGAGGTGCTCGAAGAAGCTGCACAGAGTTTTCTGCGTGTCCTGCTGTATGTTTGCCTCCCCACCTCCGCAAATGTGCAGCATTCCAGAATCCAGGATGCTGATACGAGTGAAAACCTCAGTTATGTCTATAGGAAAGCTGTAAAACGGCACAGCAGTGCCTGTGTAATTGGCATGTGGGCCTAAGAACCGAAGCATTCGGCTCACATTAAGAGCTGTACTTGGAACCACACTCCTGTTTGTCATCTCAAGGGTGGGAAACCGCCGAAAGAACAAAGTCAGCCACCAAGGCTGCCAAGCTAAGTTTGCTGTGACACTGATAAATATTCAAGCCAATGTCTTTCAAATGTTATTGTGAATCACCTTTCCCTCCTTCCTTCCCCTGCTTCAGTCATCTTGCTGGCTCGGAATATTCACCTTTGTCTCAGACCTCAGCTGCCTTCACTTTATTGCATATGATTGCTATTGTCTTTGTCTCTTTTATCCGCTTCACTGTGTCTCATTTTCCTAAAGTATCTGGCACCCACTTTTCCATAACACTGTTCCTTTGTTTCAGGAAAACATAATTTCAGGAGGCAGCAGAAATACAGTTCCAAAGGCCACAGGGTGACATCCTCTCTCACCTGATCTTTATTCATATTGAGGTTTAATGGTACTTTTTTTTCCATTTCTCAAGCACCCTGCAACACCCTTCCTCCCTGACAGGAAGGCATATTTTATTTCTCACAAAAATGCTTTCCTACCAGTCTTCTGTTCTTCAGAAGTTTCAGAGACCTTTCTGTTAAATGCTGGTTTTCTCATGTAGATGGACCTGTTGACCTGGTTGTGGTTTATTACTGTTTTGACACTTTTTTCTCCTTCCTAGATTTGGAAGAACTTAGACCCTTTTGTCATTTCCAATTCCTGTCATATTGGCTTCAGCAGCACTCTTCCCAAACTCTGTTTTGAATACTGTGGTAGGAACAATTGAGAATTCTAAATATCTGACCTGTTTAGCTTTCTAAAAGTAATACTTTTTAACATAATACCACTAATCTTGTGTTTGTGGCTCATACGTAATCAACCTGCCCCGGATATCATCAACAACACCACCAAAAAAAAACCCCAAAGTAGTTTCTCTCATTTCTACCAACTCAGGCAAGGATGCCGTTATGCTGTCCTTTATGTACACTTTCTTAGCTCCCTGGTGCACTAAAAAAGGGCCCTCAGTCCATTGAAATAATACAAAACCTCAGTTGCTGATGGTAGTGGTATGTGATTTCCTGTGTACGTTTTACACCAGAAGGTACAGTGCCTATTGTACGTCCCCATTTAGAACTCAAACACAATGGCTCATGCAGCTGCATGGTGACCTGCCAATAAAGTTTAAGACAGCATAGACTTCCACATGAATCTGCAGATTAATGAGACAGAGAACTATCTTCTTTTTTCCCCACAAAAGGCTACTCGTGCATTCAGAATGTGCTGCAGACTAAAACCAAAGTTCAGCTCGCCACAGGAGTGGAGAGAGAAGAAACACGCACAGGATACACTCAGAAACAGCCCAGCCCTTATGGAAAACTCCTGTGGAATTTAACACAAAACGATACGCTTTCTACAGCTTTTTTTTTTTTCCTCCCTACCATCCTATAGCTCAGATACCTCTTCTATTAAGTTCTATACAATGGCTAAAAAAACTTCATATAAAAGATATAATGCTCCATAGGTTTTAGAGTAATTTTATACTGTTCTGTTACATTTCTATAGGACCCCCTTGTTTCTATTCCAATTATGTTATCCAGAACTTTTCATAAAAGGCCTACCTTATAACAGACCCTTTCTCTTTCTTTCTGTTTGCATTTAACAAAATGTGTAGAGAGATATACATCACAAGGTGTGTTTCTTACAAGTCCATGATTTTAGGCATATTAAATTCCCATATATTGCAAAAGCATTATTTATCTTTTGGCTAGGAAGCTTAGTAAATTAGTGAGAAAACTTCAAAGTCAGACAAATATAAATTTACAACTGTCTTCTTGTCTTGATTAGGCCAATGAAACAACACTAGTGTGGACGAGGGAGAAAAAAAATGAGCGTTCAATCTTTTTTTCTCATAATTTTGAAGCAGACCCCAAACTATAAACACTTATAGAAACCTTTCTTGGCAAATGTCCTCTCAGGACTTTATGTTAAAAAGGGAAGTAAGTAGTGCAAGGGTTAATTTAGCTGACTGAGAAAAATCTTCAGGAAGAACTGTTTGGCACATCACAGTCCTAAAATTATGATGTAATACTTACATATCTGTCTTTCTGGAATACAGTGATTTTTGTCTTGGGTGTTAATTCATTTCCATTTCCAAAATAATTTCCATGATTTTGGGCTGCTTAATATTCGTCAGTGGACAAAGACAGCAGGAACTTCAAGGGTGATCTGATGCCTATATAATCTGAAGGTGCTAATCCACTGTGGAAAGAAGCCCAGACTACTGTTTGAGGTAATAATTAGAGTGCAAGATTATTCCAAAATGGACTGGAGAAATGAGAGCAATATAAATAGAAATTCTCATTCAAAAGTTAACTGTGTTATAACATCACTAGTCCCTATTTGGCATGACCATGGCTCCAAACACAAATTTGTCTTCACATACATTCTTCAGAGGGAAAAGGAACACAAGATATTCTGTATGGCCTTATGACGAGCAATAAAAAAGTGACTAAAGACATGTTGCCTAAGAAATAAGTTTCATTACTCACTATTTGCATTTACAGAGTTCGTGATCAAAATAAGTAATTCCACATCCATGAAGGCAAATGCCGAGTATATTAAGATATGTATAGAAGACTAAAATTAAGATAATTGAACCACTGAAGGTCACATGGTCTATATATTTTTTTATGTTCCATAAATTTCACAGAGTAACTATGTTTTGATCTCAGAGAAGCAGGAGATGGAAGCTTAAAGCAAAGTGGCAAGATTTAACTTATCAATTTGAGACAACTATTTTTAGTCACTGATTCTCGACACAAGGATACCCTTGCCAGTTTTTATGGCTTGAAGAGAAGGGACTCCAGAAAGATTTGACAAAATGAGAATGTCTTTTAAAAGGACCCATAGAAAATAAAAAAGTAAGAGCAATCCTCCTTGTGTTCACTAACTTCATTTATTTAACAACAATTTTGTGTCAGTTTTGACTCATTCAGAGCTTGTTTTGTTCATAAGAATGCCTTTGATGTTGTAAAAAGGTCTCTGAATACATGAATCACTATTCAATACCATCCAAAGCATCATCAGATGTCATAAAAAGGGATAAGTTCAAATTCCCTAAGTGTTCATCTGGATTGTGTATCCACGTATTATCAAATCTTTATTTCATTCCTGAGACAAAAATATTATGTCTTACTGCTTTGATGATTGTTTCAATTCATCTAGTTTCTGCATACATTTCAGGACTTTTCCCTTTTTACATAACTCCCTTGAGAGGCAGTTTTGCATTGACTCATTTTCTTTCTTTTCCCTCTTCAAGAAAGTTTTGTCTCTGTGGATTTTCTCTCAAGATGTTTTAACTGATAAGCTGTGATTTCAACACTGTTTCCCAGACTGACTGAGCAGTGGAGTCTCATTCTCTTTGTGAGCGTGTTTGCTGAAGTTGGTACTGTGGTCCAGCTGAACACAGTTTTCAACTCTCAATACTGTAATCCCAATGCATCTTCTGTTCTCTGTTATTCTTTTGTTCCTTAAGATATTTCCTGAAGTATGGAGAATCCCTACTCCCCTTCTAGCGCTGGAGGAAAAGTGTCATACTAATCTTCGAGAATGCAGATTTCTGTTCCCAGTTTTCTAGTGTTTGAAAAAATCCTGACTTTGTTGACACAGTCATTTTTCTGGGACAGAATTTATGATTGATGTATTTGTCCATTAATTCCTGTTTTTATATTTTATTATTCTGATGAAACAGAGTAAAATAACATGTAAATACATCCACAAAGTTCAGTGAGGCCAATATCCTGTACGTGGGTCGGGGTGATCCCAAGCACAAGTACAGGCTGGTGGATTGAGGGATTGAGAAGGAGAAAAGGACATGGGGATGTTGATGGGTGAGAAGCTCAACACGAACTGAAAATGCAGCCTGGCAGCCCAGAAAGCCAACTGTGTACTGGACTGCATCAAAGCAGCAGGTCCAGGGAGGTGATTGTCCCCCTCTACTCTGCTCTGGTGAGACCCCACCTCACCTCACCCACCTCAGCTGTTGGGTCCAGCTCCAGGGCCCCCAACAGAGGAAGGACATTGAATCTGCTGTAATGAGACCACAGGAGGCCACAACAATGATCTCAGGGCTGGAGTACCTCTGTTACATGAAGACAAAATGACACAATTGGGGTTGTTCATCCTGAAGAAAAGAAGGTTCCAGGGAGACCTTGCTTCTCTTGTAAGAAGCCTTATGGATCTCAAGGGACCTATAAGAGACCTGGAGAACAACTTTGTGTAAGGGCAGGTAGAGATAGGACAAGGGGTAATGTCTTTAAACTGCAAGAGAGTAGGTTTAGATTAAATATTGTGAAGAAATTCTTTACTGTGAGGGCAGTAAGACACTGCAACAGGCTGCCCAGAGAAGATGTGGATGTCATGTCCCCAGCAGTGTCCAAGGCCAGGCTGGATGGAGCTCTGAGCAACCTGGTCTAGTGGGAGGTGTCCTTTTCCATAGCAGAGATTTGGAACTAGATGGTCTTTAAGGTTGCTTACAACCCAAACCATTCTATAATTCTATGTAAACAAAACAATGTGCTTTTTATTTTCATTTAAAATTTGCACCAAACCTTTGAGTAGATCTAAACCCATCTGTATTACCCAGATCAGTTGCTGAATAACCTCATTTTCTCTCTAATAGATTGGGATTTTCCAAATTGTTGTCTTAAAGAACATTTGCTTTTCCATCTGGTCAATCATATCTGCCATACTGGTCCCTTTATGCAATTGGGGCCTGAAATTCATTTACCCATTTACCCTCTGCAGTCCAGGTGCTCCAACTGCAGGTATAGATTCTGACAACTCCAACACAGCCTTTCTTTCTCACCCCACTGAGAGGCTTCTCAAGTGATATAAACCTGCAAGGCCATCACACTTAAAAGTTCTTGTAGTTTTATCACCATTATTAGTAGTAGTATTATTATTGCCATTCTCTTAACCCTGAAAGCTAATAGGCACTGATGATGGACAAGGGAGACGTGAGTATTTATCTAAAATGTACTTTTCTGCATTTAAAACACTCTCACAGCACAATTCTCCACAATGCTGAATAACTGAAATCCCTGATCAGTTCACACTTATTTTGTCTCCATTCTGGATCATTCCAAGAGCATCCCCAAAAGAGTGCAATGGCCGCGTGGCAGATGGCTTCCTCTAGAAAGTATTCCCAAAGGCAACACGGACAAGACTGCACTGTATTATCTCACAACATCCAGCCCTTCAAGTATTCCCTGTGCCACATCCCTGAGCTCACAGAACTCTGCTCCATGCAACCAGCACCACAGGGGCTGCAGCTTCAGGGACATGTTATTCTATACACATTGAGCAAACACCACAAACTAAGAGTGCTCTCCATGGCCAAAGGCTCACCAGACCAGGCCCAAAGCCAAACTCCCAAGCCTTGACTACATTTTTTTTCTCCCACCTGCTTAGTGGATGCCACACATGCTAAACGACCACTAGAAAAAAAAAATTGTTTCAAGTAATGAGAATTCCCAAAGCTGCTGATTGTAACAAAAATACTCTACATTTGACTTAATTTTCAAATGCATTCTGGTACCTAATGCAGAGATGGGAGAGCACCACATTTCTGTATAAACACATCTGGAGGCCTTTCAGCTGCTGCTGGTGTGATACTTCTCACCACAGTGTCCCTCTACAAATATTTTGTACTCTGCGGGACCAGGTTTCACCTTGCAAGAAGTAGAAGTACCTGTCATCTGATGATGGATGGTGGTTCTTGTCTCAGCAAAATCTGTGTGTCCTCTGCTTCTGTCCATGAAGAAAAGCAGGCACAGAAGAAAAACCAGAAGAGGTGGCTGACAGAGAAACACTGACAATGTGGACATGAATTAGCCTGCCGAAAGATGGGCTCCTCAACAGGGAATCATACCCATAAGAGGGAGCTGGTATACTTAATGAAGGCTCTTTGATTTCCAGAATCCATCCATTCAATGTCTTTTATTTTTTTTTTTCATCCATGAAATTAAACCAGGACAGTAAGGGAAGAAGGTAAGAACAATATTAGTTACCATTTTCCCGCCTTCAAGCTATTACTTCATTTAGTTGGAGAAGAGATTTAAAGGAAGAGCAGTGGTCTGCAGCAAAAAGGAAGAAAAAGGAAAAATATAACACACAAGAAATTGAAGATTAACATAGTAGTATATCCAGCAAGGGAAAAAAAAAAAAAAAGACAAAAAATAAAAGACTATGTGAAGTACATTATACATGGAAGAAATCCCAGCAATGGAATTTGCCAGGAACTAGATGAAGGTGGTAAAATCATTAATAATGAAGAAAGCCATATTCAATAAATATGTCTCTCCTTGATTTGGAAAAAGCAGGATAACAGCAGTATCATATCGGGCAGCCAAAGCCTTTTTCAGTCCATTAGTAACCAAATAGGATGTTAAATATCTACTTGTGATAAAAACCTGTAATTCATCAGGCCCAGATAACTTGCACCTGAGGAGTCTCAAATAGTTGGTGGAGGAGATTCTTCCTTCCACATGTTAATTTTTAATGGATCTTGAAATAACACAGAAATTCCAGAAGACTGGAAGAAGACTGATGCTTTCCCAGTATTCAGCAAGGACGAACATGACGACCTTGGTAAATACAAGCCAGCGAACCGAACTTCAAACTGGAGAGGAGGTGAGGGGGGAGCAAAATAACAGAATATGGGATTCAACTGATAAAGAATGAAAGGACAGCAAGTAATTAATGCCAGTCAGCATGGTTTTATGGAAAATAGGTCTTGTCAGACAAGCCTGATTAGATTACAAATTTGGTTAAAAAGGTAACTGCCTCAGTGTGATATACTGAAACATTTGATTTAATTTTGCAAAACATTCTCATTTTTAAAAAAAATATTGTACAGCCTCGGAGAAATACTCCCTAGCAGAAAAATGTTTTTATTAAGCAGCAAATCTCGAAAATGTTCTCTCTCTGGGAAGTCATCACTGAATATAGATATTTTTACTGTAGCTGGGAAAGGGTCAGTCTTAGGCGTGGCATTTGAGCATTTCATTTTTGCAGCTGAGTTAAATATAAATTACTCTTGATTGTACTGCTAATGCAATCTTTGCAGAAACAAATAGAAAAGTAACCAATATGTACACAGATGTGATGTTACACCTTCATACAGCATTGGTGTGGCTACTGAAATAATTCAGAGTTTCAGTGATCATATGTTTCACAATGCTGAAAAAAACCCCAGAGGTTTAAAGAATAGCTGCAAACCTCATTGTTAGAACTGAAGAAAATGCCTTACCATGAGAACTTCGGAGAATATGGAGAGATTGCTTGGTTACAGTGAGTAAATACCTCCATCAGCAGAAAAGCAGCTGACATACTTTCCTTTTTCAGCACCCCCAGTGTGCTTGGAAGAAAGAGTTAGGCATTCTTAGGGCCCAGGTCACCCTGAAGGGTTTCTGTTTCCACATCAGTAGCAGGATAGGTTAAATACAGCCTGATGGCAATGGGGTGTCCCTCATGTCAGGAGGGGTGCCTGACCTACTACACACGGCAGCACTCGTGTAGGTCGTCTGCATCTGTGAAGGCTCCAAGGTTTTTCTCTTGCTTGTAATTCCTCTCCAAGTAAAAGGGCAGATAAAATGACCCTGGATAACTCAGAAAGTGTCCTGGCCAATTATCCTAGGGGAGCCTCAAGGAGTTATCAGAGGATCAAAGACCCTTCTCTAGTCTTCAACTCAGAAAAGTTGCAGCTAGACAACAAAAGGAGAGGCAAGGGAAGAATGTGACAACTTAATGATGATACAGTAGCACCGGGAAAGATCCTCAACTTGAGCAAGCAGGTGCCACTCCTTCAAAGTCAGCGGACAGATGCTAATTTACACCAATGGAGAATCTGACATAATATGTTTTTTTATTTGCTTGAGTCCTGCCGTGGCTCCATAAGCAAAGGTTAATGCAGGTCTGCCAGGGGCAGGCTGGAGTTAACACAGAAAGGCAGTTGTGAGGTTGCTGATTCTGATAAAAGCAAATTGTGAACTGCAAGCATCTGAGTGTTGAGTGTCACATTCACACCTAACTGCTGCCCTTGCCTGTTCCCCACAGTTATCCAGCTCTGTCATCATGATATGTTCCTGAAACCACATTTGTGCTGCTGTCACTTTTTGTCTTTGGAAATTTGTGTACAGGCTTTCTACAATGACATAATAAAAATGGTTGTAAACTTCAAATTAGTGGATTACAGTATGTTTAACCCAGGCAAATAATTTCCATGTATTAGGCAGAAACTCGAGTTTTTACCTCTTCTAGTTCTGCACTTGGTAGTGGTAGGGACATTAATACTGATAAAACTGTAGAAGGCACCTGATAGGTGAGGGCAGTGAGGAGTTTGTTCCTTTCATGAAAAAAAAAAAAAATTAGGAACTTCTTTCTAGTTCTCTGGGTCTTTCACACCACAGTGTCTCTAAAGAGAAGAGTTAGACATCTCTACAGGGTTGCCCATCTCCACTTCCACCAGTCCTCTTTGACTGGGAACAAAGTTCTAACTATCAACAGAACCACGGCATCTCTAGAGTATTTTTGTCTGTGTTTCAGTAGTGGGCAATGTCAACACTGTCAACATGTCAACAATTAGTGGCACAGATGTAGAAGATAACATGACGACAGATTTTGAATGTTATGCCCAGGTCCCTCCAGGGCTGGGAGCACATCTGCCTAGAGATGCATGGGTGACACACCATCCTTGCAGCCCCCACTGAATTCTGAGCACACTGCCATCCCTGAACTCCCTCCCACCTTGCAGGTTATTTCCTAAAAGTGATTAACTGCTCTGTTCTTATTTGAAAGGCAGCATTTCCCAGCTCCTGCTGAATTTTTACACTCACACTTAATCTCTGGTTCACAACAAATAATGCGCTCATTTGCTGAAAAGGTGCAAATCTGAACCCAAACTACCCATAAATTACGAATATACCAAAATCAGCTGCCCAGCTACAGCAGGACAGAATTCAGGATAAGCTATGAAATCTACCCACAGAACCTATTAAGCCAGCTTACACTGAGTTTTTTGTTATTTACGCTGCACTGTGGGATGTGCTTCCAGCTGCCCCTGCTGTGAGTACCTGTACTAGTGAGCTGAAAGTAGCTGACAGTACCAAAAGGTTTAGGGGAAAAAAAAACCCAACCCAAAATAAGGGGATAAAATAGACAAGGTTACTATACCAGATCTCTCTGGAAATAATTGCATTAAATATAGAAAAGGTTATATACCGTTTCCTTTGTCCTTTCTCTCCCCATAGGCTGCTGGCCTATGATTGTTTCTTGTACCTACCCTGTAGCTGATTTTATTGTTTATTCCTAGCTCCCCCTCCAGTTTGCTCGGGGCCCTGTGTCTTAGCGAGTGACTCCGTGCTCCCTTTCCAAGTTCAGAACCTTTCTGGCTAAAGTCTGCGGTGACACGTAACACAACAAGACAGCTCTGGGCACAGGGCATGCAGCTCTTCCTGGAGAGTGCAGGCTGCAGTTCGGCGGCACCGTTTCTGGAAGATTAAGTGATTAAGCCTAACTAAAAGTGACTAACAGGGATGGATCTTTTCCTGTCAAACACACAAGGTTTTCCGCAGAGCAGCTCCAAGGTTGTGAGTGAAGGTGAACGGCACTGCTTCTAAAGACTCCTTAATTTCAAGAAATTCAAAGAGCCGGCACGACACTGTTCTGTGACTTTCTTAAACCTATACCCTACTTCGCATCCCTTTCATGAGCCATCATCTTTCTTATTTAAAGCAGACACAATGGAAGTTAAAAAAAGACAGAGGAGATGAGAAGTACAAGTCTCTGCAGATGTAAAGGTATAATTTAGCAAAGTATTTTATTACCCAATCCTGCCAGGTCTTCAACACATTCTGTAGGCACAGACTCCTCCACTCATCTTGTGAACAGTGGGGAGAGAGAACACTCCAGTCTTTTTCTGGTTGCAGGAAACTCCCTGGTGTTTACTGTTCATTCAGCTTTTGCATGCATATTTATATGGCTAAAGCCTTGAGAGTCTTCATGAATTGATTACTAGGTCTGTGCTTTGCAATAAACTATTATTTATTTAGGCATTCATATTGATTCATAAAAACCCACGCTCAGATTTTCTGATGAACATGGTATGAAAACACAGATAAAATAGGGAGATCCAAAAGAATATGTTTTATTTACAGGTTTTGTATAAATACAGGAACAGGGGACGAGATAAATACTCTAACAAAGTAGTCACCAAACTGTTTTCATTAATAACTTATCAAACCAGTTTTATTTTTGAAAACATCCAAAGGAAGCTACAAGCTATGCAGGCAGCTGGTTGAATTTCTCCTCGAGGGTTTGAATGGGACTGCAGGCCGCTGCTGAATTTCACCCTTGTGAATAAATCCATGCATTATCTTTTGGAAAGTAATATATTTCAGGGTGGAATAAAGCCTATTTAGTAAATTATTGTTTTTGTTTCTAAAACTAAATGACTCTTCATTAAAAAAGAGACCTACTGAAATTTGAATTTTTCCTCATTACCTGAGGCATAATCAAGTTGTCAGCTGTTTTACAAGGGTGATAATGTGGAACAGAAGTATGATAACATTTGTCATCATTCCAGCTGGTTCCCTCCAAAAGACACCTTCTCACAACCTCCTCATCAGTGAGGAGAAGAGAACTTAAGAGAAACACAAGTTATTGTTTAGAAGTGATATGACAACAAACATCATAGAATCATTAAGGTTGGGAAAGCCTTCCAAGTTAATTGAGTTGATAGATATGAATTGTTAGACTTGTTTTATTTGGACACAGTATCATTTGAAACACAAATTAAATGCTGACTTCAGGAAAAAATGTAGGAATTTGTCACTGATTTCACACTGTCAGTGTGGCTACGATTTTGGTGCTGGAGTATATCATGCCATTTTCAGATTTCAGAAGCAAATGCTCAATCATTTCATTTTACTGATGCAGAGAGAAAAAAAAAGCTGAGAATATTTCAAAATAGTTTATAATGCTATAACAAGATACAGCAGCTGAAGAGAGAACTGGGCATTTTAAGGGTGAAAATAAAGTATATCTGCTTACTAGGGGTTTTTTGTAAACCCACTTATTAAGAACAGTTTTAAATCAAGACTAGTTATTTCCTGGATGTTTTGCTCTACTTTAAGCAGTAATAAGTTCAAGGAATTTACTAGCTTGTGCAGTAAGAAGTCAGAGTAGATGGGTTTAGGAGCCGTGACTCTATTTGTCTAACTATAATGGATCTATAAATGAATCAAACTAGATTGACCAGAAGGGCAGTTTCCCAGTTAATGTTATTTCATTCTTAAAGTGAATACATTATCAACCACTATTTTAAAATACACTTAGATACAGAAGAGTCTATAATTAAGAATCCAAACCTTTGAGCTTGACATCCTCAATCTAGACTGAACTGGGATGTAAATGGCAGTGCCAACACACTAGATGAGGTATTTGGTTAGATACTGCTCTTACTACCTTAACTGGATCCCCTAATTCCATCCCTGCAGGTATACAGTTGGTCATGATCAACATCTACCTCAGTTGTTGAGGGTGATAGGATACTTTTCAAGGACCTATTTTCATTGCTCAGTCTTTCCTTGTGAAAATAGTGATTTTTTAACTAATTCAAATAATACAGGTCCAGAAAGATACATTATTTTTGCAGTGGACCCACTAATTTCATCATGTTACAATGGATGAGAATATCAGAGAAGTTAAAAGACATGCAACTGGATATAAATTATTTATATGGAATAGTGTATTGTTAGGGCCCTGAGGGCACAACTACGCCTTAATTCTCCTGTCCAGCTCCCCTTGGGGACTCCCACCCACCTTGTCTCCTGCTGCCCCTGGGACGTGGCTCACCCCTGACTGCGCCTGGGGCTGTCAATGGACCTGCAGGAGAGGCTGGGCTTGCCACGTTCTCTCCCTGCCCTGGTTATCTGTCCCGGAGGCCACAGCACCTGAGCTCCCTGTGTCCTGAACTGCAAACCTGCTCACGGCTGAGGTGCCTTGGGCTGGGAGGCTGCACTGCTCCTCTCGGTGGCACTCACTTCATCACCCTGGTGCGAAATAAGTTTCAGGTTACCCCACTAACTGTTCTGCTACTGCAGTCAGTATGTTCCTTGCTCACTGTGTGCCTCTAGAGTTCCAAAGGAGAAGCTTGCATGGGATAACAAGCAGCTGCTCCAGAAGATATTTAAAAGCTATTCCCTGAGATAACTATGATCTTCGCAATATTACTGCACAGAGATGGAGCATGGAAGTATTTCTTGGTCCTTTGGCAGACAGAAATATTCCGAATGTGATAAACGAGCTACTATCTCTGGCACAAGAAAATTTATGGTTGGGCACAAAGAAAGAAAGAAAGAAAACCCCCCACAAACCCCAAAACAAACAAACAAAACTAAAAAAGCAAAAAAACAACAGCTCAACGCAAATCTTAGAGCCTGGAAAAAGCCACTGATGTGAAGGGGGAGAGCAAAACCACCTCAGTTGTACCTTCCTTCAAGTGAACAGGACTCGCTTCACTGACTTCACCGGGAGCTGCATCAGGCGCTAATATTAACGAGAGGGCTGTGAGGCCAGCGGGGGAGGCCCTTCCCCGGTGCTCCCGATGGGCCTGGGGGATGCTGCTTCCACCGCACACGGGCTGGTGTGGGCAGCCCCTGCCGGGCTGGTCCAGCCGGGATCGGCGGGCCGGGGCCAG